>JXTC01000903.1:13457-43000 GCA_002914845.1 Trema orientale
ACCTCGTGCTTTCCTGGGCCAAAAATAAAATTCTATAAATGAGTCCTAAACATTAAATTAAAGCTATTTGACGTGTTAAATGTACAGTGAATTTGGCTCCGAAAAGCGTGAAAAATGCATTTTACCGAAAAATTACTATTTGACCATGTTATCAACAAACTTGATCTTAATGCATGTGCATATAGTATTACTATTCATAATTGTATTTTTTATTCCTTTCACACACCAAGCTCTCTTCCTGAGGGTACTGAGCCTTTACACTGCATGAGAGAACTTCGACAAACATTAGCACAATAATACAGATCAAAAGTATTCAAAAAATCAAAATGAATAATTTACCATAATAATGATACTGGTTGCTTGATATGTCTATTATGCAATATAAACATGTTTATTATTGGCTTAATATGCATGTGAGAATCTTGGGCATTACAGATCACCCTTATGTTGGGCTGATATAGAGGAGCGTATTACTCTTGGGCCAGAGCTAGTACCAGAGACTACTAAGAAGGTTAACCAGATTAGAGAGAGACTTAAGGTTGTTCAGAGTCTCCAGAAAAGCTATGCAGACCCCACAAGGTGCGAGGTAAAGTTTGACGTTGGTGACAGGGTATTCTTGAAAGTCTCGCCAATGCGTCGAGTCACGAGATTTGGAGTTAAAGGGAAGCTAGCTCCAAGTTACATTAGACCATTCGAGATTACTAATAGAATTGGACCTGTTGCTTATCGTCTAGATCTACCACCGCAATTGGGTTGAGTATACAATGTATTTCATGTCTCAATACTCAGGAAGTACATACCGGACCTGTCCCATGTTATCCAGTACATGGAAGTGCCTATCCAAGAGAATGTGACTTATGAGGAGCAACCAGTTCGAATACTGGGGAGAGAGCTCAAGGTACTTCGTAACAGAGAGATTTCACTCGTCAAGGCGCTTTAGAAACATCACAAGGAAGAAGAAGCCACTTGGGAACTTGAGACCGAGATGTATAAAAAGTATCCTCATTTGTTTAACTTTCAGCTTGAGGTTGTACTTTGAATCTTGGCTTGTACGTTGAATTTCGGGACGAAATTCCTATAAGGAGGGGAGAATGTAAAAATCCAATTTTTTAAGGGGTAAAATGGTCTTTTGACCAGGTTTTTTAAAAAAAATTGAACAAATAAATAAATAAATCAGATTATATATATATGTTCTCTTTTTTCTCTCTCTCCCCGTCGACTCCCTCTCTCTCCCGATTTCTTCTCTCGGCCAAAAGAAGCCGCGCCGTCGCACAAGCACTGTCCGGCCGAGCAGACCACCGGCAAGTCCTCCCCAGGCTGCCACGAACTAACGCCGACCAGCTGCAGGCTGCGGAGCAGCAGCCGTCACCGGAGAAGGAGGAGAAGCCGTTTTGAGCATTTTCAGATTTTTGGCCGCCGGCGAAGATTCCGGCCACCATTTGACCCCAAACTGGTCCCGTTGGATTCGTATCATCGCAACGATCGTCAAGGTATATATATCTCAACCCCATAGTGTCTGCATCAAAATTTGCCATTTTTGGGTATTTTGAATTTAAGCTTGATCTTTTTAATTCGGCCGTTGGATTGTGTTTTTGACCACATTTTTGGAATGTACTCAGAAAAGGGAGAAGTTTGATATATATATTATATTGTTTGGTGATCGGCACAAAAATTGCGATCGGACGGTCGAAATTTTATCTCGTTTTGCGTGCCACCAGTCCGGTGTAGGCTCAGTCCTTAATTGGACAAGTTATATGTCAAACCTAGCTATTTTGGATCCTAGGAATTCAGTGAAGAAGTCTGTTTGCGGAATCGAAGCTCCGGTGAGAAGTTAACTTTTCGCAAGAGGACGATCGAGGGCTTAGAATTGATTCCTGACCCTCCGGACGATCGTCAACGATACCTTGAGGACTCAGTAGCGTGGTATCGCTATTCCGGTGAGGTAGGGGTTCAATTACCAAGTTTTCAACTTATTTTGTTTTAAATTATGCATTATGACCTATTTCTTGAAATTATCGATTTTCATGCATTTTAATGATTTGAATGGATATTTGATGAACTTGTAAATTGTTGAGATATATTAGATTGTTCTGGGATTAGTTGTATGGTTTTTATGCAGGTTTTAAAATTTTGGTTTTGGGAAAATACAGCCGTTATGCTGCCCGATTTTCTGTAAATCCCAGAATAATACCAAATGTGTTTTAAATGCATGATTTCTTGATATACTTGATGCATAGTTATTACACACTTTATGATATGTTGTACCTACCATAGGATCACATACTTGAGTTCCATTTTAGCATCATGGTATTTTAGATCGCTAGCGAGTTGCTGCAGCGCTAGGTGAGAGACCTAGGCCCCTGCGCAGGATTTGTTGACACACCTCCAGGTAGTGTCAGGATGCTGGGTACCTCTGTTCAAGAGGTATTACAGGAGTGTGATGAGAGGATGGGAGCTCATAGACATACTTGTACTTGGTTGATTTATGATATGTACAACATGGTGACTTCAGTTTTGATTTTGAATTTGAATATGTGATTATTCTTGATCATTTACAAACTCGTTTTATAATTGGATTTTGGAAAGGTACTAACCATGCACGTTTCAAAAGTTGCATTCATACTAAAAAGGTATTTGAATTCCTACTGAGCATGTGAATGCTCATCCCCTTATCTTTCCCTCTCAGGTGGTGTACAGTTGACTTAGGCAACTTCGGAGCAGAGTGACTAGGACTGGAAGAATATTACTAGTTTAGTAGTTGGTAACTACTTAGTAACTCATTTTGGAATTGTTATAACATTTCAGACTCATATTTTGGATTTAGCCTGTATTATCTATTATGCCTACTTGTTATGACAATGGTGATGCATATGTATGTTTTATTACTATTATCAACAGTCTATGTCCAGTAGTGATCATAAACTATGGGAATTTACAATTTGAATCATTTTATTAAACTTTTACAGAAGCTGTCGTTTTTCAGAAAAATTGAAATTTCTAAAGTTTTAAAACAAATTATGAATTTCCACTTGTGAAATTTCTCTTCTGCCATTGGCCTGGGGTTTGGGTCGTGATCACAAATATATCAAGCATTAAAAAAATTATATATGCTAGGAGATTCTCACAAAGTTGAAGTCGAACCACTTTGCAGCTTTTTCTTCCTTTTTTGTCATCAGAAGAGTGAATAGTTGTTGCAGCTTAGTCCTTAAATCAGTGCTCTCAGAGTCTCTATGAAGGAAAAGACCAAAAAAAAAAAGCATACATTAAACTCATGAACTCTTACAAAGGATCAAACTTCACAAAAAAATAAATAAAGAACTAATTTCAAAATAGCATCAAATATATAAATTAAATTTCTATTCTCTGATTTGGGTACACTTTTTTTTTTCAAATCTGGTTTTCAATTTCAATACATATATGTATATACCCCAATTAGATCTAGCCTCTTAGTGTGGTCTTGAACTGATTTCGTACTATCGTAAACTATCATAAATGTATAATTTAGTTAAATATATAAAAACTAATTAGAGAATAGAAAACAAAATAAGAAAAGAAAAACACCACCAGGTTTTTTGAACGACAGCCTTCAAATGCAAGAGCCATGAGTGAAAGAAAGTGTGAGAGTGTTGACTGCTGGGTGCCGAGACCCAAGAGTAAAAGAGAGCTTGAGAAAGAATGACGAGAACGAGAATGAGAGAGTCAGAAAGAGACGAGAAAAAGAGGGAGAGGGAGAGATTGTGAGAAGTTGAGTGTCTGAGAGATGAAAGTGACAAGTGAAAGAGAGGCTATGAGAGATGATTTAGGAATTTTAGAGTTTTTTTGTGAGAAAGTGAGGGGGGGGGGGGTGGCGACTGAGACTTAAGAAATGAGAAGACAGAACAGTTTTATGTTAGGATTGGGTTTCAAGATTTTTGATTGTTTATAAAAATATATGTAATATATAAAATTTAACATGTAAAATGTACAACTCCTTCGACTGGGTCGGCTTGTATCGGCTTGTGAGGACCACAACCCACAGACCGACTAAGAGAAAGGTGGGCCTAGCATTTTCAACCCAACCCAACACAATAGAAGCCCATAACCCGTCAAATTCGGCCAGGGTTGGGTTGGGTTGGGCGGGTTGGTTAGCCCAGTAACATTTTTGTACACCCCTACTTAGATAATATAAATCAGGGCCCCGGTATTCACTATGTGAATTTGACTGTATTGGTATAAGCAGATACAAATACCGTAGTCAACTATTATTTATTAGGTGAAAAATAGCAACTCAAAGGTAAATATGTATTGGAGGGGTAATACGATAATTTCACCTTGCTAGTATGGCATTGCATTGGGGGTACGTCTACAGGTATAGTATATACTAAATCGATTAAGCTAATTATTTGATAATAAGCTTCACAGAAAATAAATGATATTTAATCCAAGAGTTCAATATTGGGCCTATAGTGGTGTGCCCCAATATTAATGGACAAGGCCAAATCATAATTATGAGTTAATTATGATTGTGGGTATATGGTCCATTGGAGCTTGGGCTTTATGAATCCATCTGGTCCGCTGTCTAGCTCAAATTAAAGTCCAATAGTTATTTGATGATCAGTTGAGCCCAATAAGCCCATTAGGATTTACTAATCTCTCTATACTAAAGAGAAAAGTTCTCTGACTACACATTACATGAGTTACACGTGAAACACCCCTTGAGAAGAGAGTATTCCATGCGTAACAGAGAGAGAGGAAGAGCAGAGAAAATCGGCCAGCACTAGGGGATTCACCATTCCCGGAGTTTCGGCCATCTCGGAGAAATCGGTTCGAGAAGATTGTCTTCTTGTTCGTCTACAGATCCTTTTGTTGGGAATCAAGAAGGTAACTACCCACCGGATCAATCAAACGACTTTTGAGAATAGACGGGAAGACGAGAAAGTTGTGGAGCGAATCCCAGTATTGTTCTTATCTAGATGAAAAGTTAATTTATGTTAGATCACAATCCGAAATGTTTTGTAAAGAGAAATTTTAAACGACCAATTCCCCTGCGTTTCTAGATTTTACAAAACTATGATATACTTAAAACTAATTTTGAAAAAATATTTTCTAGAATTTTATTCTAACGAATACCAACAATATATATATTAGCTAATTAGAGGAGCTATTTGGAAGCACTACAACAAAAACTGGATATAATAGCATGCAAAAGATGCTACGAAAGGGTATTAATAGCATTTTTGCACATGCTATGACAGTCCCACTATTAAAAGTTCCCCCTTTTTCAAAGCATTTTTTGAATGCTATCTAGTATGCTATAGAAACCACTTCTACAGCTTTCTTACGTGCTACTGAATATCTTTCGTAGCGTTTTTTGCTCGCTATTGAAACCCTTTTATAGGGGATTACGAATGCTGTAGAATCTTTTTTGATAACATTTTCATACGCTATAGAAACCCTATTATAGTTTTTGTAGAATGCTATAAAAAGTCTTTTATAGCATCTTTGATGTGCTGTGAAAATAATTTTATAATATGTATTGCTTGCTATTATATATCGTTAACCATATTTTCTTTCGATTTGAAATGTAAAAACTATACTACAAATAACTTTTGGAAAAATCTACATAAGAATGCTTTAAAAGAAGCATATTAAATAAAATAATTTATGTAACATAATATAAGATCCATATATTGTTCACATGACAATTATATAAAATTTACCTAGTACACTTCATTGAGCATTACATAATAGTATCCAACAAAAATGAGCACAATAATTCAAAATACTACGTAT
This sequence comes from Trema orientale, assembly GCA_002914845.1. NCBI lineage: Eukaryota > Viridiplantae > Streptophyta > Magnoliopsida > Rosales > Cannabaceae > Trema > Trema orientale. The sequence continues at coordinate 19,230 of JXTC01000903.1, forward strand.
ATCAAGAACAACAAAGTTTAAATTACAATAATCATAAGGTTCCTCCCCACATCTTTAGAAGAGCGGCTGAACTACTTGTGCTCCAACATCCTAGGCAAAATATATAGCAACTAATAATAAATATAGTACTCTTAACTATAGACAATTGGAAAAACAATCAGCAACATTAATTAAAAAAGATTTCGCAAGTATATAGTAAGATTGCAACCCAACAATATAGAATTGAAACCACATCAACCCAAACTCCCACAGCGTGCGGTCCAAGCATTACATGATGAACAATATCCTTTGGATCAAATGAAAACCAGCGTCCCTCAGCGACGACTTCTCCAGAACCACATCAATCAAGTAACTTTTACTTATCCTTATTTGAACTAGTGTTCACACTCTTCAGTATATATATACCCAGATTAATTAATATGTCACATTAATTAATATCATAATTAAGTATCAAATAAAAAAATTAAATGTCATAAAGACATAGGAAAAATAAATTACTAATGGAGAAAGAAGAGGTTCATTGGATTGTTATTCGCTACGAATAGTACTTGCACCCTACAACAAATGGAGAATATTAATTAGTAATTTGCATTATCTATATTTATTGTTCAAGTGAGAAACTTGCCTGATTTTTCAATAAGAGAGTCACTGTTTTTTGCAAACATTTAACCTGCTCCTCCATTTTACAGTATTTCGCTTCTAAACGATATATATTACCACCCCTTTCCGAAATAAGCTCCAGCTTTGTTGCATTGACTCCACGGCCAAATCCTTTTATTGCTCCACGTCTATTTGGACCAATCACGACAGTTAAAGTATCCTCAAAACATTAGTAGTGCTGGATAATATAAAATCTTGCTGAACGATTTTCAATTTGTCCTAGAAGAAGAAAATACATATTATTTGATAAATTACGTATAACAAAATAAGACAGCTTCTTAATCCAGAGTCAAGACCATACAAATCAGCAAGTGTATATCAAGAATAACATTTTTCTTTTCAGCCATGAATGTATCAATTGCAGTCTTTAGTAAGAGTAAATTTGATCATATATATGCTGTTTGTTGAGCTAACTTCTGAGCAATAAAACCATTGTTTGGCATCTTAGTTTATGTCAAAAAAATTCTTGATTCTTCTTCAATTGGTTGCAAAACAAAACTAAAGAATGAAATTTTCAGCTTCAAACTATCCAAGTACTAAAAACTAAGTTGGAATAAAGTTCATACCAAAGCTTCTCCGAATTTTGAAGTGTAGCTCTACATGTTATTTTTTTTAAAAAAGGAGTGAGATAGAGAGAGAGAGAGAGAGAGAGAGAGAGAGAGAGAAATTTACTGAATCATTATCCTGGTACTTAATTTTTTAGGCACCACAAATTATTTCTTAAGTCTAGATATAAATACCTGTTTAGTTGCACCCAATCTTTATTCATTTATCCTATATGGTTCCCAATAGCACCTACTATCATCTAAATTGTAAATACTAATTATAGATATTTAACATAAAACACTTATACAGATGTATTTAAGGATTACAAAAAATTCATATTTAGCTATAACACATAATTATGACAAATTTTGTTACCTATCTTATGAGCTTCAAATTGTCCTCCAAGATAAATCTCCACCTGAAAAAAAAAAATAAAAAGAAAGAAAACATAACTCACTCAATAATATCCCCAATTAACTACAGTCCATAATACTCTCTAGTGTTATAGTATTTTTGGTGTTTAAGATAGATTATTGTAAATCCAATAGATATAAGAGTAGTAGAATTGCATAACCCAAACACAATTAGCTGTAGCTGCTCTACCATACCCTTAATTGCAAAAAGCTAGATCCAACAGAAATAGCAAAGAAGATAAGAACAACACAAATAGTAAAACTGGACCCAACAGAAATATCAAAGAAGATAACACCACAAATAGTTTAATATATCCTTTTAAGTACAGAAAAATTAAAACTGAATAAAATATCAAACATTTAAAGAGGAAAAGATGCATACAACAATGTAAGAGTACAAGACTAAGAAATACTTGTAGACAAATTTTGCATTTACTCATACTGGTCTCACCTGAATGTACATAGTAAAAGGATCATCTAATGCTACATCAAAGTAAAAAATCACAAGAACCAGTATCAAAAAGATGGATTATGGACATGTCATAGTTTAGCACCGTCACCAACTCTTTGCCATATAAACTTCAGCATTATCACCAACACAAATTTATTAGTAATAAAAATCATTCTTTGCCATATAAATTTCAGCACCTTCACTAACACAAGAAAAAAATTTCAGAAATTAAAAAAAACCAAAACATTTTATAAATTCTTTGCCATATAAACTTTAGCACCATCACCAACAAAAATAAAATAAAAAAAGAACACCAAACAATAAAATTCTGCGGTAATAAAAAATTCAACAAATTATTTTTCTTGTACATGATATCTATATGCATCAAAAACTATGTAAAGCAATACACTGCAGAGTAAAAAAAAAATATGATTTGAGTATGAAAAGAGAATCAAATGTGACTATAAACAAATTTAAAGGGCTAAAGTAAATTTCGTGACACAATCTCGAGTGAATACTTATGCTCCCACACCAAAGGAGATGCCTCAGAAAACAAAAGAGGAGACTCTGGTCTTTCAAATCTGGAAATCCAATAATAGCATTGTTAATTACATAAAGAAAAGACAGCATATGTGAAATGGCAATCTTCATAGTTACGAGAAGTATACTTTTTCGAATGTTCTTTTTTTAAGAATTTAGTTCCTTCAAATAGCTGACAAACACATTCTCCATTCTCCAAGATACTTCATTAATACCCTCTTATATTTTATAGTCTACAATTTGGTTTTTAAATGTGTCCAAAAACGTATATATAAATACGTAAACAAATGAAAAAATAATAATAATAAAAAGAAATGGTGTTCAAGATAGCACATGAAACGAGTTAATTTACTCTTTAAGAGACAACAAGTAATTCAGCTATTGATTCTGACCATGCCATAAGCTGAGGCTTATCCACTTGTACCGATGGTGACACTTTCGTATAGCACGAGTGCAAAACTTGTAAAAAAACAACTGGAAATAAGCTAATGTCTAAAAACAATAAAGAAATACATCTTTGGATTGATTACTACCAACAATTGATAGCTCAAAACATTTATGATTATAAACTATAAGCTTTTTTTGGAAAAAAAAAAACATAGTTCTAGTTCAACTTTTCATTTTTCCTCTTATTTTGAACGAATAATCCCTAAACCCCATTTGATTCAATTTTGCTTTCTTTTCACATGGCACCAGTTAATCAGATTCGAGTACACTCACATGGCAATAAAAATCACTAGGTCACTCAATAGGAAATCCAAATAAAAGACCAAAATTTACCATAAAAGTAAGAAAAATATGAAGGATAAGAAGATAAAACTCTATTTTCAACAGATTCAGTGCACATTGCTAAACAGAGCACAAGCACAAAATCAAAATCAATAATATCCCAAAGAATTATTAAATCCGACTAAAAAGAGTAACTTGAGCTCCAGGGGAGCTCAAAATAGAAGCTCAAACCAGAAAAAGCTCATACTAGATATTTATTGCTTTTGTTTCAAGTTTCTTACCCAAATCAAAATAGGGGAGAAGACCTTTCTATATCTTGGGACAATAGAGACGAGCTGGGTGCCTCGGGGGAGATGGTTGAAGTTATTCGAGCGTCATCTGGTTTTCTTTGCTGAAGAACGACAGCGAGAGAAAGGGGCATCCAAGAAGGGCCACGCAAAAGCTCGGTTTCTTTGGGCTCTTAGCGTCGCGCACAACTGGGATAAGCTGGGTTCCTCTCACTCAATTGTTCTTGTTGCTTTGGGCTCCTAGCATCGCACAAGAATGGTTTGGAATTTGGGTTTTATTCGAGCGAGTTAGGGATTAGGGCTGGGAATTCGGGTTTTGATTCGGCAGGTTAGGGATTAAGGCTAGGAATCTGGGTTTTGCTCGAGCTTAGGGTCTAAAAGTTAGGGTTTAGCAGGCTAGGGATTGATTTGGGCGTGTGGCAAAACTTCCCTCTCTAAATGAAATGTTTCCCTCTTTGTCAAATGATCTATTTCCCTCTTTAATTTTTAGATTTAGTTTAAATTTTGTTCTTAAAATTTTTAAAATGGAGAACTAGTTTTATAATATAAAGTTAGATGTAATTAACTTTTATGTACTACTAAGTGATAAATAAAACATGGATATAAGTTTACGTTCTTTATGTTATAATATAATTGGTCTATTTTTGAACTTTAGTATATGTTACTTTTATTAAATTGTCATCACATAAATGTTGTTATAAAAAAGTGGGTGACTTTTTTTTTAAAATGCTATGCTCATGGATAATCTTCCAAAACCTTAGTTGGTCTATTGTGAACATTCGGATCATTAAGCATTAGTTTTACAAAATGGGTTGCAAGAAAATACTTGAACTTTCTCCACTTTTCTCCACAAGAAAACAATAGTACCTTCTTTTGAGAATCATCAACTTGAAAAGCTTGCTGTATCATTAGCCAATTAAAACTGTGATATAAATCATAAAAACCATACTAAGATCATAACTCATAAAGCATTATTACCATATATTTACCAAAATTTCTGTCCATATTCTTTCCTTCAATGGCGTGGGAATCTTTTTCCAATTTAGACAGGTGATTGGTGGGAATCTTTTTCCAATTTAGACAGGTGATTGGCACATGTGCTCAGGTCCAACAACCTAAGAAATCTTGCAACTCACTCTATGGTAATTTAGGCACAATACCATATTCATCCGCCTCTATCACTGTTTTCACGCTATCTTATCGGTTCTTCATAACCATTGGCATTTCAGTTGATCCTCTAGTTCGTGGTTTTTCATTTTGAGAGGAATTTGGACCATGCTCTTACTCTCTATTGTTACCTTCACCATTTGAAAAATACTCTTCCTCCACAACATCATCCATAGCAACCTGTACAATATATTTAATTAGTTAATAAAGTTTAAACAAGAATATAGAAAAAAACAAAGAAGTAGACATATATCCTTTTAGACATATCTCCTTTTAGACTTTCCTTGTGAATTGTTTCTTTTATTACGTGTTCGTACATATATCCATTCACCTTCCTCTCTTATTAAACTTGAGTTGTCATATATTGGATCATCTAACTCATCAAAGTCGTCAATAGAAGGCAACTCCCTCCTAAAAGATGTAACTTCGAGCCCTTGATTCTCTAAATTATTGGATTCTTCATCAAACATATGTGCTTTCATTGACACAACTATTGACTAATTTGAATCACTAGGGCTTGTAACTTAAAAGACTTGCTTAGCTTGTGAAGTCAATATAAAAGATTTAAATGTTGGTCACATTTAGAGAATAAAACTCCATTATTTTGCCTTAAACAAATACCAAAATAGTGATTTTACTCTACTAATATTGTGGTGCCCGAGATTCTTACATGCATACTAAGCCAATAATAAACATGTTCTAATTGCATATTAGGCATCTAGAAGTTATTAATATCACTTTTATAGTAACATGCCCATTCATCATGTTATGTGCATTTACATACATGTTATTATAACTAATGCTTGTCGAAGTGTTCCGATGCAGTGTAAAGGCTCAGTACCCTCAGAGAGAGAGCTTGGTGTGTGAAAGGAACAAAGAATATAATTATGAAAGTAATACTATGTACACATGCATTAAGATCATATTTGTTGATAACTTGGTCAAATAGTAGTTTTTCGGTAAAATACAATTTTTACGCACTTCGGAGCCAAATTCACTGTGTGTTCAACACGTCAAATAGGCTTAATTCAATGTCTAGGACTCATTTATAGCATTTTATTTGTCGGTTCCAGGTAAGCACGAGGTGGCATTCAGGACACTAATTCGTATTTAGTTGCACTAAGCTAGCTTAGATTAAGCTTAATCGCATAATGTCGTTTTTGTACATTCTAATAACTGAGTGCTAATACTGTGTTTGCAATATTAATTGGAGTGTAATTGACTTATTTTTATGTTTAATGATTGGTTATGGGGCTAGGTTCCACCAAATTACAATAAGATTGGCATATAGGATCATAAGTCAAAGTATGATTAGATTTCACTTCCTAAGCTAGGTTTTACCATTTTGGTCTACACTTGGGTGTATAAGAGTGACCAGCAACGTGGTTACTATGTTGAGGATGTTTTAGAGCTGGACACATAGAAAGCAATGAGCAAAATACCCAAAATACCCCTTAGAATTTAAGTTATACCATTTCCTAGTCATTAAGTATCACTTTTAGACCAAATCTGGTCATTTGCTTTCCCTTTCTCTCCAACCACGACCTGAGACTCTCCAACTCAGTTTTTGACTTCTCTCAACTTCCCTTAATCATTTCCAAGAGTTTCCAAGTGGTAGAACTCAAGTTGGAGCTCTAGAAATCAAGATAGATCAAAACTAGTCAAGGTAGTTCTACTAATTCTTCTTCTTATGTTTTGTTTTCTAATTTCAATTCACCACTTGCTCTCAATTAAATAATGGTTCCTCTAGGTTCTCTTGAGTCCTAAAATCAGTTTTAAAGCCTTGGGAATCAATTTGGTGGAGGTAGAAGGCAAGAGCCTCAATAAAAACTCAAACTAGTCAAGGTAAGCATTATGTAGGATTTTGAAGTTATAGCTAATTTCTTTTGTTTCAGCTCTTAAACCAAGGTTATTGTTTGATGATTAATGGTCCTAGGAACCCTTACATATTGTTAGAAATATAAAATTTAAGTGGAGGATTAAATTTAATCCTAAGGCCCCAAAGTTGCTATTTATGGATTTAAGTGCTTTTATGTGTAGTAGATTAAGTTTCCTATATTTGTATTCTGATTTCATAAACTTGAAGTCTATATTTTATTGATCTTATTGTTTATGACACTTAATTGGTAGCTGGTTGTGATGAAAAACAAGTGTAAAAGTGGTTTTAAACTTGTTTAAACTGAAAAAGAGTTCAAGTACACTTAGATTGTTCTAAGTGATCTTCTCTGATGTGTATATGTGGGAATTGGATTGTTAATTGTTATTGCAGGTATAAAACCATAATTTTAATCATGTGGGAATGTCCTAAAAATAGAGAAGGTGCTGTCCAAATGTTTTTAAAATGAAATGGCACTATTTAGAAGCAAATGAGCTAGTTTTTACGAAATTATGTGCCATTTTGGATTAGTTTTATGCTAATGAACTAGCATTTATATTTTAATAGTTTTAAACAGTTTTCAATACTAGTTAATGACTACCAAGTGCCTTAAGTGATTTGTATGCTTCCGAGTTATTATATGATCAAGTTTCCTAATTTGGTGAAAGTTGTGATTTCGGTCTTGTCCAAGTATCTTAGTTCATTCATTTTAAAAAAATGTGCATCTTGAATAAAAGAATTTCATGACAGGTGATTGGCACACCAATCTCTAGGGGATATTGACTCTTTCCACTATCAATTTCTATTCAGGACACGAGGTAAGTAAAGACTTACAACTGCATCACAAGAACTACATGGAATATGCATTATGTGAAACTTGTTTGTTCTTGAAAGTTATGAAACGGCATGCACAGGGCGTGTCTTGCATGAAAATTGAGAATTTCATTGTAGGGTATTTGAAAGTGAGTACCATTGTACCAATTGTATAAGATAAGCTTTAATGGCAATTGCTAGTCTGTCAGAGCTGGATAGGTAAGTCTGTTGATACAGACTCTCCCGTTGAAACGGGACTTGCGGATCTTATGATGTGTCTCGTTGAAGCAGGAATATTTTAGCGTGGTGTGGAATGCCCCTTTAATGAGAGAAGGAGATTTAAAAAAACCTCACACGACGGTCGCATCTTATTTTTACTTTTGGCCAGGTTTTCCACCCAATGTTATCACAGCCTATCGACTTACGGGAGTAGCAGTGTGCTAAGGGGCCCAACTATGAATGTTTTTAAAGAAAATACATGGATTCAAATGTTTAAGAAAGAAAAGTGTACAATGGGAACTTGATGAGATTTTATAGCATACCTAAGCATGCATAGTTTTTACTTACTGAGCTTTAGCTCATTTTAGTCTTGTGATACAGATGAGGAGGCACATCTTGGTGCTGACTAGCTGGTTGCCTGGCTTGCCATTTGTCGCCATGATCATACAGATGTGGACGAGCTTGACCTGTGGGTGACATTTTTTTGTGTTGAGATATTTTAGTGTAATATAAATACTATTGCTGATGGCAAAATTGACAGGTGAAAATCTCTTTCGATTGTACATTTTGTAAAGACACTTTTAACAAGAAATGCCATACAGTTGCTTTTGTTTAAAAGGTTTGGAATGTTCAAATTTGCCCACCTTTTTATGAAACTAAAGATAATCTTTAAGAAAGAATAACACTTCCTAGTTTAGCTATATATGATAATATGGTTAAACTATGGGGTGTTACAAAATTCTTTTAGTAATTTTATCAAACACATGGCATGCATAATCTTAAAATGACCATTCCATATCAACTACATACATTAAATCTAAGTTTATGAGCAAACCCAATCACGACTATTCTTGCTTCTTCAATATTAAGCTTCAATGACACAGCCCAATAAAAACTACATATAAAACATAAGTTTCAAAAGACTAAGCTTACTAAAACTACTATATACTTTATATTGGTATAATCTATAATTTAAAAAACTAATAAGCTACAAATTTTACATTCTACCATTTATATACAAAGATTTAAATGTCAATCATATTTAGAGAATAAAATTCTATTTTTTTGCCGTAAACAAATACCAAATAGTGATTTTACTCCACTAATATTCTCTTAGTTATTTTATCAAACAAATGTCATGCATAAGCTTAAAGTGACCATTCCATATCAACTAGTTACATTAAATCTAAGTTTATGAGAAAACCGAATCACAACACCACATTCTTTACAATTATCAAAAGATTACAAGAAAAAATACCTAATTTCTCAAAGACTTTTACCCAGGTCGGAGTTGAGGTCATGGAGGATGAGTTGGTTCACGCGGCTTGGAGATGGTTGGTGAGGCACCATTCGTCCGAGGATGTGCTTCACATAGTAGACTGAGCACAAGATAGGGTCGATAATGGTGGGCTCGGGCTTGAGAGAGAACAACAAGAGAGGAGATAGGAGATAACCAGGGAAGAATCAGAAATGAGGTTTTGTGGAAAAAAAACCAAGTTTTAGATGATGGGTTTAGCTTACCCGTTATTTATTCCTAGTGAAACTCACCATTTGACTTAACCGAACCCCCCATTGGCACCATTTAAAAATTAAAAAAAGAGCAGGCTAGTAGACAACTGGTTTCCTAGACCCGTCATCTATGCTAGTAGAGTAAAACTGTGCGTTTCACTTGCGCAACACCAAATGGTGCCATTTAAAAATTGAAAAAAATGCAGCTATAGAATAGACAACGGGTCTAGGAAACCCGTCGTCTATTCAGACATTTTCAATATTGAAAGTGCCAAAATTGGCGCCATTTTAAAATTATTTTTTGACCTTTAGAATGCATGACCGGTAGTCATGAAACCCGTCGTCTACGAGGCTTTAAAATGGTCTTGTGTCACCCTCATTTTTTTAGACGACTTGTTTTCTATAAACCGTCGTTTTAGTACTCTTGCCCCTGTCTTTTGAAGGTATTTTTATAGTAGTGTCACCTACTTTTCATTAAAAAAATATTAAATTTATGATCTGTTATGCGATTTGAAGAAAAGTTCTCAAAGTAATAAGGAATAAAAGTTATGCGATTTCAAGATTAAATTAAATAGTGCTTTACACTTCAACCAATTGAATAGTACTCTAACATTGCTACCACTAGATTAATGAATAGTATAGTTAAATAATTAATTAAGCCCTCTAATGATAAAAACTACTAGCTGCCTTAGTAAGAATTCAGAAATATGATTTTGCTTCTGGCAAGAGGTTGTTATGACAGGACGGCCGACAAGCCTAGAATTACTTGAATTAATTTTTGTACTACTTAAGAGAACAAGACTAGCTAGTTGGGCAAAATGACTAGTTTTTACAAATTTAATTTACCAAAATTTTTGGAGAAGAAAAAACTGAAACGTTTGGTGATCACCTCACTAACTAACCAACTTCTAGTAAATTTCTCTTAAATACGCATCCAATCAGCTTGTTACTAAGTCAACATTGTTGGGATATTTGTCCTAAAAGGTAGATTTCTAATTTTATTCTTTTAGAATAAACGACTTTCTCTTATGTGCAATTATGATATTTTCTAGATTAAACTCTCTATTGAATAGTTTATTTATCTGAAAAAGATTCCATGACTTTACTTGTGTATAAAGAAACAAATATGATTAAGTGTGAATTATGGGGAGACTTGTTTCTTTATCTAAGTCTAAATGAATTAGTTCACAATCTGTTAATAAAGATGGAATACTTTATTTACTATAGGTTATAGTATTTGTCTATCTCAACGGGAATGATATGTCTCAAATCATTGAAGTATGTGACTTCTAATAGAAACACTAGTATAACATAAATAAGTTATATGTATTGAACTGGACCAGGTAATATGAAGAATTGGAGTGCCGTAACTCAATTCTTATATTACCACAAATTAGCTCTTAACATGTAGATCTTAATCCTTGATATTTGATTGGACTTGCTTTTATGGGTTGTAGCCTTTTGATTTGTTAAAAGACTAACCTCTATGAAATTAGAGGTGAACTCTGGCATATTGGAGGTTATGGCTTATGAATTGATGGGAGCAGCAAATAATTAAGGATACTATGCATTAATGTCACTTTAGGTTCTTTCAAGATTCATGGAATAATTAAATCTAAGATCTTAGTATTCACTTTGTGAATTGGTTGATAATTTTGTCTGAATGGCCATTGAGAACAAAATTATCGATAACATTATTCCTTGATAGAAAGATGGTAACGTAAAGATAAATATGTGTTGGAGGGATATTACGGTAATTTCACCTATCCAACTACGGCATTGTATAGGGATTCTATACGTGATATAGAATATGCTAGATGGATCGGTTAATCAAGGCTAGTTGATTAAATCTCAATAAAAGACATGACATTTACTCTAAGAGTGCAGTATTGGGCCATTAGTGCAGTGTCACCTTTACTAATAATATTTATATAAATACCATAACAAGAGTTATTATGTATTTATCATATTATTAGAGCTTAGATTATTTGGATCCATTAGGTCCCTTGTCTAACTCAGTAAAGCTCATTAATTTTTTGGTGGTATTTGTGAAATTAGTTTTGTAAAACTGTGTAAAATAATGATTCTACACTTAAGTTGGTATTTTTATAAATAAGTTTTATGAGTTAGACATATTTATAAAAATACACCCAAAGCCCAAATTGGAGAACACGCCCAATCCTAGTTGGACTAGGATTAACAGTTTTTGGCCCCATATATATAAGATATATGAGAGAAAAAACTGTATAGTAATTTCAGAAGTGCTACACAAATAGACATAGGGAGAGAGAGCGAAAAAATCGGCCAAGGCTGAGAGGAGAGGGGAGAAAAAGTTTCTTGTAATCTCAAAGTCCTATCTCAAGTCCCGGTGTTCCATAGGATCAAGAAGCTATTCTTGATCGTTCTCCAATGTAGGATTCGACTTAGTGCCCACTCGCCTCATCAACCAAGAGCAAGAGCATAGATAAGAAGATCTAGGGTTGGAGGTTTGATCACCATCAACAAGGAGATCAAGAAGGAGTACGCTAGAAAAGGTAAACCCTAATCCCATCTCTAGGGTTTATGTATCTAGATTTGATTTATGTTATACATGATCCTGTAAATGATATATGCATGTTCTATGGTTATGAAAACTATTTTCATATAAAAAAGTTTAAAACCTAAATCCGCTAATTTTTTCGCTGCGTTCATGATGTGATCATGTACTTTCCATATTTGCATGCATGTATGATTTTCCTAAGTGTTAGGTCCAAATTCCTACAAAGATTACTACTATCTTGAGTATAAATATATTCATTCTACTTGTACCGAAAGAATTACCTGGAAATTTCCTCCAAGACTCTGGAGTTTCCTAAAGAAAAAAAAAAGAAGTTAATTAATTTTGCATTTCTCTTTTGCTATATAAGATTTGATTGCACTAGAGTAAGGTTACTTTTTCGACATAGATTGTACTATACGAATTATTGTCAGTATTTCTTGAGTGCATTTATTCAATGCACAATTAAAGATTGATTTTTTAGATTCATAAGTTTACTATAGATATAGGACATTGTCTTCTTCTTCTTCTTTTCCTTATGTTTTTACTGTAATCTGTACTATAGTTTGTTTTATAGAATATATACATAAGTATGGCTTAATTATTGTATTTACTTATTTATAACTGAGCCACATTAAGAATCTAATTTGGCTGCTATTTTGATATCAAAAATTGGCATAATAACCAAGATGTAAGTTTGTAAAAAAATAACGGTAAACGACATCCAGATTTAGAGTAGTTCAGCCAAGAGTAATTTAGTCTACGTCCACTATGGAGAGAGGAAGAGTATTATTATCTTTTGTTGGCTTGTTCTTACATGTTGTTTCCCTTTTCATTTATAGATGAGGAAGTGGAACTATTTAAACCAAGTCAGATGAAATGAGCTTCCCAAAATGCCTAATCCTGATAAGGTTAGGTGACAATCTTAATAATTGTAATTGACTTTACTTTTCCTCACTATTATTTTGTAATTCTCAGGTAGTGATTACTTTCCAGTAGCTCGCATATAATTTAGATCATATCTCCTCGAATTTGTTAGTCATATGCAAGTGAGCTCGTATCTTGACTTATTCTGACAAGTTGAGGATTTTTTGCTTGCTATTTCAAGTCACTTATATGTTGAATAAGTGAACTCAGGTTTATTTGACTTTGACCGTAGATTTGTCTTTGTTTATATGTCACATAACAATTCCCCCCCAAGCTCCATTATTTCTTTGAAATGCATGGAGCTTTTGTCAGACTCGTGCAATCACATGTATATATGAAATGATCTATTTTATGAGGAGTCACATCCTTTTAAGTTTGTGACTTCCAAAGTACGGACACATGCCGTAAAGTTTTAGGAAGTGGGTGGAGCTCAAAGTGACGTTTCCATTTTTGAAGGAAAATAATGTCAGTGGTGATGTCACACGTTGATTTGGATTTTGAGTGCCTTATTGTTTTTCGAGATTTGATTTCCAAAATCAAAATTTTTTGCTATCAACTATTTTTGTCAACGGCTAAGATCTCTCGAAATCTCGAGTATTTAAGAGAGAGACCTCTCATTGTCTTCACCTTTTCTGCAGTTTCTGAAATTTCCAAAACCCTCTCAAGAGAACCAAATTTCCAAAAATCTTTCAAGTCCGATTCTTGTGCTAGTTCTTTGTCTTCAGCCTTCAATTTTTCGGTGAGGAAGCTTCTTCAAACAAAAATCTCCTCCATTTTTAGCAAATCCAAGCACTAAAGGGATAGGTTCTTTCTCTTTCTCAGCTTTCTTTAGTTTTTTTAGAATGATTAAGTTGGATTTTGAAATATTTCTTGACCGTGAATTAAGTTGATTTTGAACATAGAGAACATTAGAGACCCATAGGAATGGAGACCATTTTATTTGTTCGAATTTTTTGCTATGTTCAACACAAACACCTCGCTCTGTAAATTCGAACTTTGTTGAACAGATCAAATCATAAATTCTAACATGCTTAGACTTAGGTTTTTGAATAATAGGCCTCCCCTTTTAATCTGATCGCTTCATAGATTTCGTTAGGGAAATCACAGAATTGAATAAGTCGACTCGTGATGCTTTTAGACCTAGGTTTTTTGTTTGCTTTATGATGCAATGCTCTAAGATTGAATATAGATGCATCAACAAAAATAGAAAACAAAATAGGCCTATATCTAGGTCGCACTTGTGTTAGTTTAAAAATAACTGATAATAGTAGTTTTTACCTTAGTAGGATCTGAGCTTGCATAGGTTTGTAATGAACATTCCCCATTTTTCAGATGCCTAAAAGTGAAGATCTTAGGGAGTGGAACACATTCTCTGGTGATTCAAAGGCTAGCTCAAGCTCTATAGATCTAAACAAATACGTCATAGTTGAAGAAACAAACATCGAAATAGTAGGTGCTAGGATAGCTAGTCCTCGCATAGGAGACCTCATAGAGGAGTTGCGACCTTATTCAATTAGGGATGCTCCTGCCGATTCATCTGGTCATCAGTACGTTGTGGAAAATTGGTCATGCGACGACGTGCATACCAACTATTTGTGGAAGAAGATTGACAAACTTTTGAGTCAGTATAAGATTGAGCTGAAAATTCTTTTTCCAATCGAGTTTAATCAACCTCACCAACCATCTCGCATGTATGCTTTGTTCTCAGAGGCTATATTATGATATGGAGTGTATCTTCCCCTCCACCCATACATAAAATCAATAGTGGACTATTATGGCATCGTGCTATTTCAGCCCACCCCGAACAATTATAGATATATAGCAGGCCTGTACATATTGTACCATACACATAGTTTAGGAGAGCCAACTCTAAAAGAATTTGCATGGTTTTACTGTGATGCCTAAGATTCTTACATGCATAATAAGCGAATAATAAACATGTTCATATTATATAATAGACATATCAAGCTACTAGTATGAATTTTATGGTAAATTGCACATTCTGATTGTTAAATGCTTTCGATTTGTATTATTGTACTAATGTTTGTTGAGGTGCTCTCTTGCAGTGTAAAAGCTCAATATCCTCAGAGAGAGAGAGAGCTCGATGTGCTGAAAGAATAAAGAATATATTTATGAATGCAATACTATGTGCATATCCATTAAAATCATATTTGTTGATAACTTGGTCAAATGGTAGTTTTTCAGTAAAATATATTTTTCACGCTTTTCAGAGCCGAATTCATTGTGCGTTTAACACGTCAAATAGCTTTAATTTAATGTCTAGGACTCATCTATAGTATTTTATTTGTCAGCCCCAGGTAAGCATGAGGTGGCATTTAGGACATTGACTTGTATTTTATTGCACCAAGCTAGCTTAGATTGAGCTTAATTGCGTAGTGTCATTTTTGTGCATTCTAATAATTGAGTGCTAATACTATGTTTCTATTATTAATTGAAGTCTAATTGACTTATTTTTATGTTTAATGATTGGTTATGGGGCTTAGTTCCACCAGGTTATAATAAAGTTGGTCATATAGGATCATTAGTCAAAGTAGGACTACTTTCACTTTCTAAGCTAGGATTCACCAACTTTGTCTACACTTGGGTGTATGGGATTGATCAACAATGTGGTGAGTATGATAATCACTCTTGAAAACTAGAGGCTTATTCTTTCTAAACCTCTCACAAGCTGGTTCATAAGTTTCTTGTCTAGCTACAGCTTATGGTGCTTATTCTCCACATCTTTTTGCTGTTTCTATACGCTTTTCTAATTGTCTTATTTGTGTCTCACCGAACCTTATCAACCTACCTATAACAGCATCCTTGTTGATCTCATTTTCAGTAGTACCCCTTTTATCACTCCTTCGCTCACTAGTTTGACCCTTAGCCCTTGGCACAACTCCCTGTATATGTGAAGTTACTCCTTCACTTACATCCAAGCATAATAGCCAATAATAAAAAGATAACATATCATAACATATGTCATCAAATTTAATGCTAACATAGGAAATTAAATCTTACTGGCTGACTGAACTTTTTGTCACATGATCATACACATGCAGGTAGTCTTCAGAAATGATTAAACCTCCGCTCTGTTACCAATACTGTAACACCCCCTAGTTTAACTATATTGTAATATACAGTCAAACTATAAAGTATTATTTTTTCATAAACCATATCTTTAGTTTTGTAAAAAGGTAAGAAAATTTGAACTTTCCAAAACCTCTAAATAAAAGAAACTGTATGGCATTTCTTGTTAAAAGTGTTTTTACAAAATGTACAATCAAAAGACGTTTGTACTGATATCCAACTGCATACCAAACACTTTCTGCAAGGCTCTCCAAAATTTGAAAGTAAACCTTGGATCTCTGTCAGAAACTATGCTTGAAGGCACACCATGCAAGCGTATGATGTTCTCCACATATAGTTTACTGAGCTTAGTGAGAGAATAGTCAATCCGGATCGGTATAAAGTGAGCACTCTTCGTCAACTGATCGACTATCACCCAAACTGCGTCATTCTTCATCAAGGTCTTCGGCAAATTGGTCACAAAGTCCATTGTGATCTTATCCCACTTCCACTCTGGTAGTAGTATTTACATTATACCAAAATATCTCAAAACAAAAATATCACCCATAAGTCAAGCTCGTCCACATCTATATGATTATGGTGATAAAAGGCAAGCCAGGTAACCAGCTACTCAGCACTAAAGTGTGCCCCTTCATCTGTATTACAAGACTAAAATGAGCAAAAGCTCAGTAAGTAAAAACTATGTATGCTCACGTATGCTTTAAAATCTCATCAAATACCCATTGTACATTTTTCTTTCTTAAATATTTGAGTCCATATGTTTTCTTTAAAAAATACTCATAGTTGGGCCCCTTAGTACATTGCTAGTCCCGTAAGTTGATAGGCCGTGATAACATTGGGCAGAAACTCTGACCAAGAATAAAAATAAGGTGCGACCGTCATGTGAGGTTTTTGAAAACTCCTTTCCTCATCAAAGGGGCATCCCACACCGAGCTAATATTCTCTCGCTTTAATGAGACACATCATAAGATCCGCAAGTCTCGCTTCAACGGGAGAGTCTGCATTAACAGACTTACTTACTCAGCTCCGATAGATTAGCAATTGCCATTAAAACTTATCTTATAAAATTGGTATAATGGTACTCACTTTTAAATACTCTATAATGAAATTCTCAATTTACATGCAAGATGTGCCATGCACATACCATTTCATAACTTTCAAGAATGAGTAAGTTTCATATAATGATATGTTCTATATAATTCTTATGACGCAGTTATAAGTCTTTACTTACCTTTTGTCCTGAAGAGACATTAATAGTAGAAAGGGTCAATATCCTCTAGTGACTGGTGTACTAATCACCTGTCGTAAATTATTGTTATTCAAGATGCACGTTTTGCCAAAAGAATGCATTAAAATACTTGAACAAGACCGCAATCACAACTTTCACCAAATTAGGAAACTTGATCATAAAATGACTCGAAATTATACAAATCACTTAAGGTAATTGGTAGTTAATAACTAGCATTGAAAAACTGTTCAAAGGTATTAAAATATGAATACTAGTTCATAAATACAAAAATGATCTAAAATGGCACATAATTTGGCGAAAACTCGTCCATTTGCCTCTAAATGGTGCCATTTCGTTTTAAAAGTATTTGGACAGCATCTCTTGTATTTCTAGGACATTCCTACATCTTTTAAATCATAGTTTAAGACTTGCAATAAAAATAAATAAGCTAATTTCCATGTATACTCATCAAGGAGGATCACTTAGGATAACATAAGCACACTTGAACTCTTTTTCAGTTTAAACAAAATTTAAAACTACTTTTACATTTGTGTGTCATCACAAATAGCCACCAGATGAGTGTAATAATTAATAGGATCAATAAAATATACACTCCAAGTTTAGGAAATCAGATTACAAATATAGAAAACTTAATTTACTACATGTGAAAACGCTTAAATCCATAAATAGCAAACTTTGGGGCTTTAGGTCTAAATTTAATCATCCACTTAAAATATTTCCAGCAGTATATAAGTTTCTTAGGAGTTTTATTCATCAAATAAAAGATTTGGTTTAAGGGCTGCAGCAAGAAAATCAATTACAAACTCAAAATCTCAACTAGGGCTCACTTTGACTAGTTTGAGCTTTTGCTAAAGCTCTTGTTTTCTACTTCTACCAAACTGATTCCTATGACTTAGAAATAGATTTTAGGAATCAAGAGGACCTGAAGGAACCATTATTTAAGTAGGAACAAGTGGAGAATTGAAATTAAAGATCAAGACCTAGGAAGAAGAACTAGTAGAATTACCTTTACTCGTTTTGGTCTATCTTGCTTTCTAGAGCTCCAATTTGAGTTCTACCACTTAGAAACTCTTAGGTATGGCTAAGAGGCATTAAGAGAAGTGTAGAAAGGTGTTGGAGAGATTCAAGTCATGGCTGGAGAGAAAAAGAAAGAAAATGACCAGGTTTGGTCTAAAAGTGATACTTAATGGCTAAGAAATAGCATAACTTAAATTCTGAGGGATATTTTAGATATTTCGTACTTTACTTTCTATGTGTCCAGCTCTAAAACATCTTTAGCATAGTCACCACGTTACTGATCATTCCCATATACCCAAGTGTAGACAAAGTTGGTGAATCCTAGCTTAGAAAGTGAAAACTAGTCAAGCTTTGACCTATAATCCCATGTGATAGGTCTTATTTTAATCTGGTGAAACCTATCCCCGTAATCAATCATTAAATATAAAAATAAGTCAATTAGACTCTAATTAATAATAAAAATATAGTATTAACACTTAATAACTAGAATGCATAAAAATGACATTACACGATTAAGCTGAATCTAAGCTAGCTTAGTGCAATAAAATACAAATCAATGTTGTGAATGCCACCTCGTGCTTACCTGGAGCCGACAAATAAAATATTATAAATAAGTCCTAGACATTGAATTAAAGATATTTGACGTATTAAAAACACAGTGAATTTGGCTCCGAAAAGCGTAAAAATTGTATTTTGCCGAAAAATTACTATTTGACTAAGTTATCAACAAACATGATCTTAATACCTGTGCACATAGTATTACCTTCATAAATATATTCTTTATTTTTTTAGCACACCAAGCTCTCTTTCTGAGAGTATTGAACCTTTACACTGCATTGGGATACTTCGACAATCGTTAGTATAATAACATGTATGTAAATGCACATAACATAAGGAATGAGCACGTTACTATGAAAGTGGTATTAATGACTCCTATATACCTAATATGCAGTTGAAATATATATATTATTGGCTTAGTATGCATGTGAGAATCTCGGGCACGACAACATTTGAATCCACAAATAGTAAATTTTGGGGCTTTAGGTCTAATTTTATTTCTTCACTTAAATTCTATACTTCCAGCTATATGAGTGAGTTCCTAAGACATTTATTTATCCTATAAGACTTTTATATATCCACATTTGACTTGTTTAAGCTTTTGTTGAATCTCTTGCCTTTTACCTCCACCAAATTGATTCCCAAGGCTTTGAAATTAATTTTAGGACTCAAGAGGACCTAGAGGAACCATTATTTAAGTGATATCAAGTGGAGAATCAAAATAAGAAAACAAAATATAGGAAGAAGAACTAGTAGAATTACCTTGACTAGTTTGGACCTATCTTGCTTTCTTGAGCTCTAATTTGCGTTCTACAACTTGGAAACTCTTAGAAATGGTTAAGAGGAGTTGAGAGAAGTCTATAAAGGAGTTAGGGAGTTTCAGGTCATGGCTGGAGAGAAAGGAGAAGAAAATGACCAGATTTGGTCTAAAAATGATACTTAATGACTAAGAAATGGCATAACTTAAATTATGATGGGTATTTTAGGTATTTTGCACATTACTTTCCATGTGTCCAGCTCGAAACTGATCCACTATTGGCAGAAGAGTGTATTCGTCATATTAAGGGTATCTTTGATTATATTAAAATCCCTGATGAGGAAAAAGTTTCATGTGCTATTCTTATGTTCCAGGTGGATGCTAGACATTGGTGAGATTCTATGAAGTACATCGTTGATATTAACAGGCTTACTTGGGAGCAGTTTAAGGAAATATTCTACAGGAAATATTTCAGTAATGAACACAGAATGATAAAGGCTGCAAAGTTTGTTAATCTGAAACGGGTTAGTATGTCTGTTAGTGACTACATCAAGAAGTTTGAGGAGTTATCTTGATTTGCTCTGCACATGGTGAGTAGAAATGAGCTAAAAATAAACCAGTTCCTATAAGGGCTCAAGGTAAAAATTTATAGGAATGTTAAGATATATGCTCATAAAGATATACCATATGCCGAGGTTGCATACAAAGCTCTTGAAGTAGAAGAGGCTGAGCTAAGGGTTATAAAAGCTCAAGAAATTCACAGAAATATAAATATGGTAACGAGAAATATAAGCTTTGGAAGAAGATCTCGACCAGGGGCTAGTAGAAATAAAAAAGTGGCAACAGAATTGAGGAAAAAGACAAGAGCGCCAAAAACACCAAGCAATGGGCCAGCAGACACAATTAGCTACTATTCAAAGGATCGTTGGTCCTAAATATGGGAAAACTCATCGTGGAGAGTGTTTAATGGGTTTTAGTTCTTGCTTTTTATCTAGAAAGTCTGGTCACTTTGCAACGAATTGTCCAAACACTTCAGAGGAGCAGAAGAGTGTTCCAGCTCGGGTGTATACAACGACCAAAGAAAATGCCGAGGTGAATCCATCTGTTGTAGCTTTTTAGATTCTTATCTCTGGTATTCCTATTCATGCATTAATAGATTCAGGGACTACATATTCATTTGCATCACCTATACTTGTGAGGAAATTGGGCAAAATACCAGAGTACTTGAATTTCAAAGATTGTGTAACCATTCAATAAGTAGAAACTTTATGTTCTGATCAAGTTCTCAAGGCATGTCCAATCCAAATAACTGATAAAGACTTGTGTGTAGATTTGATAGTATTGGATATGTCAGATTTTAAAGTTATCTTGGGTATAGATTGGTTATCTAAATACCATGCTACTATTGATTTCTATTTAAAGAGAGTAGTATTTCAACCACCAAGTATAGAGAAGTTCACTTTTTTTGGTACTAGTGGAAACTCAATGATTCTAATCATTTTCTCAATAATAGCAAGGAAGTTACTAGAGAAGGGATGCATGGGTTAGTTGACAAACATAATGGATACTAGAAAAGAGTTAAAAGTGAAACCTGAGGAAGTACTGGTAGTTAATGAATTTCTTGATGTATTTCCTGAAGATTTGTCTAGGTTACTACCTGATAGAGAGATAGAGTTTGTTATTAACTTATTGGTCAGTATGGCTCTGATTTCCATGGCACCTTATAAAATGGCTCCAGTAGAGTTAAAAGAATTGAAAGTATAGTTACAAGAGTTGTTGGACAAGGGTTTTATTCGCCCAAGTTTTTCACCATAGGGTGCTCCGATTTTATTTGTAAAGAAGAAAGACGAGACTATGAGGCTTTGCATTGATTATAGAGAGCTGAATAAGGTCACAATCAAAAACAAGTATTCCTTTCCCATAATTGATGATTTGTTTGATCAACTATAAGGAGCTTTGGTGTTCTTGAAGATTGATTTAAGATCAGGATACCACTAATTGAAAATTAAGGAGGAAGATATTCCAAAAACAGCTTTCAGAACGAGATACGGGTACTATGAGTTTTTTGTGATGCCCATTGGATTAACTAATGCCCTATTCGCTTTCATGGACATGATGAATATAGTGTTCAAAGATTTCTTAGATAAATTCATTATAGTTTTCATCTATGATATTCTGATTTACTCACGCTCAAAAGAGGAGCATGTGGAACATTTGAGAACCGTTTTAAGAATTCTCAAGGAAAAGTAGTTCTATGCTAACTTTAAGAAATGTGAATTTTAATTAGAGAAAGTTATCTTCCTTGGTCATGTGGTTTTTGAAAATGGTATTTCTATGAATCCAATGAAAGTTGAAGCTATGAGTAATTGGTCAAGACCTACAAATATTTCAGAGATTCACAACTTCTTGGGATTGGTTGGTTATTATAGACATTTTGTTGAAAGATTCTCAAAGCTGGCTTCTCTATTGACTCATTTAATAAGGAAGAATGTAAAGTTTCAATGGGATAAAAATTGTGAAAAGAGTTTTGAGGAATTGAAGAAAGATACTTTCAGGTCGCATCGAGGCCATATTCAGGAATAAAACTCTGTCTTCGGGTGCGTAGGTAAGTATAGTTTGCACAGGTATCCTTCCCGCATAGGTGGGCATGGCTTACCGACTGCCAGGACTGAGCATTGTACTATGAGATTAGGTGCATTACTTAGTCGGTCTGCGTTGGGTAGGTATGGTTCACATTGGCCAAGTGTTTCCTTCCCGCACAGGTGGGCACGGCCTACCGACTGCCGCGATTTTTGTAATGTACTCAAGGGCCCTACAAAGAAATGTTTTCTAAGAAAAGTGCATCAAAATAAAAAGTTTAAGAAAGAAAGAGTACAATGAGAATTTCAATGAAGTTTATGCATGAAACACATTCATGAGCATGTATGATCTTTACGTACTGAGCATTAGCTCATTTAGTTCCTGTGATACAGGTGAGGAGATATATGATGTATAGAGTTGCTGGTTGGTTAGCACGCTTTCTTGTCGCCATGATCATAGAGATGTAGACGAGCTTGACATGTGGGCGATGTTTTCTTCGTAGTTTGATATTTTGTGTGTTGTAAATATAATTGCTGATGGCAAGATAAACCGATAAGAACTTTTTGGTTGTACATTTTGTAAAGAGACTTTCAGCAAGTAATGCCTCGCGGTAGTTTTGTCTAAAAGTTTTGAAAAGTACAAATTTGCCCACCTTTTTATAAAACTAAAGATATGGTTTAAGAAAGAGTAATACTTCCTAGTTTGACTGTATATGACAATATGGTTGAGCTAAGGGGCTTTACACTTTTATAGTATTAAAGAGTAATTATTGCAGCAAGGGGATAAGGAATATTCTGTAATGATTAGAGTGAGACAGCCTTGCCAAATGGCAAGCTGTTTCTGTTTAGTTTGTTAAAAACCAAGTACTGCAACCGGTTTTTCACAAAATCAGCTATAGAATTTTATCTCAATTTGCTGAAAAATCCTTTAAATTTGTACATTCTCTTAATATTCACTTAGCCATTGACACCTAAACGATTTCATCCTAAAATCGTGTCCCAAAATAATGAAACCGACTAGTTTCACTCTAGCTAAGTCTGGATGAAACAATAATTTAAAAACTCCCTCAACTTTGCATATAAGACCTTATTTTAACACCCTTAGAAGATATTTCCATAATATGATAATAATTCCTCAAATCTGAACAAAAAAAAGTTCCTGAAACATCATTATACAACCATTTTAATTTATCTTAGTATCTAACAAAACTAATCTATTTTTGAATATGAATTAGGACTTTACCCGGGAACCTTAAGTCCCCTGAGTTATGAGGAATGTGACAATTCCCCAGAATTCACTTAGTTCTCCTATAAATAGCCTCATAGTTCAGCTTTCTATTCTCATACAATGCATCTCCAATTCATTAATGTAAAATTCATGCCCATTTCTTCTTCTCATCCTTTTCCCAATTCATCTCTTCTTTTCCTATGAATTATTCTCATATAGGAAGCTTTTCAAATTCTCTTTATGCTTCTACTACAGCAAAAATCATTGACCTTGATGTAACGCCCCCTTCGCCTAACCTTATGACTACGCAGGTCAAACTTGGGAGTGTTACTCTTTCTTAAACCATACTTTTATATTTTGCAAAAAGTGGGTCAAATTTAAACTTTTCAAGCTCTAAAACAACTGCGTGGCATTACTTGTTAAAAGTGTATTTACAAAATATACAACCGAAAACTTCTTATCAGTTTATCTTGCCACCAGCAGTAATATTTACAACACACCAGAATAACAAAATACAAAGAAAACATCGCCCACAAGTCAAGCTCGTCTACATTTGTATGATCATGGCGACAAGAAAGCATGCTAGCCAACCAGCAGCTCTACACATCAAAAACCTCCTC
>JXTC01000904.1:6883-46011 GCA_002914845.1 Trema orientale
AATCAAATATTCACTTGCTTACCTGGGATTGAACCAGCCTCTGTCAAAATTAAGCGAAACAATGATGGGTTTTTTCAATCAAATTTCGCCTCTCTCCAAGTTCTTCCTAACCCATGAATTTTCACTACTTAATTGACGAATATCAAGCCTTCAACTGTGATTTCCACTACTTAATCGACGAAAATCAAGCCTTCAACCATGATCTCTAGCTTTATCGTCTTCAATCTTCTTCTTCTATTTTTCTCTTCTTTTTTTTTTTTAGCATTTTCTGGCCTTTTTCATAGACACGTTTCTTTTCTCTTTTTTATTTAAATAAATATCAGATAAATAATAAGTAAACCCTAAAAAAGTTAACTAATTAAATAAGTATAACCAGGATACAATTAGTCTAACACGTTTTTCTAATTACTTGATAAGAGTATTTTAGTCTTTTTACTGTTAGATTCACCATTTTGGGCATCAGAAGGTATAATTTTGCAGCAATTTCAAATGTCAGGGTATTATTTTGCAAAACTCAAAGGTGAGGTGATTTTTTGCAAAAAAGTCAAACTTCAAGGTATTTTTGTGTCATTAACCCTATTCTTCAGCGTCTTTGTTCAATGCCTCACCTAATTCTTCCTACAGGGCATTCTGTAAAAAGAAAATCACAATAGCTTTCAGAAACTTTTATTGTTTCCTATGATTTGAAAAAGAAACCACAATGGTTTCTAGGAAATTTTCGTGGTTTCCTGTGATTTACTTAGTTACAGGGCATTCTGCTAAAAGGAAACCATAATGGTCTCCAGAAAATCTTTGTGGTTTCCTGTGATTTGTTTAGCTACAGGACATTTTGTAAAAAGGAAACTACAATGGTTTTCCGGAAATGTTCGTGGTTTCATGTGATTTACTTAGGTACAAGACATTTGACTAAAGGAAACCAAACTGGTTTCCAGAAAACTTTTGTACTTTCCTGTGATTTACTTATGTACAAGACTTTCCGCTAAAGGAAATCAAACTGGTTTCTAGAAAACCTTGATTTACTTACTTACGGAATATTTTGCTAATAGGAAATCAAATTAAACCAAATTGGTTTCCAGAAAACCTTTATAGTTTCCTGTGGAAAAAAAAAAGATGATTTATTTACTAAAATGCTACCGCGTTTTCTAGCTTCTAAAGTATTTAAAAAAATACCATAAAAAGGTCGTATAGATTTTTATTATTTTTGAAAGGTCCTAAATTTGGTAATATTTTTTGAAAAATAGGTATAAATGTCCAAAACCCTCGTATTAACTGCTCGCGTGTTAATCTTATGTCGGTGTATCTGGGTATTCCTTATCTCATGACCAAATTGGTTATTAGGCAATATAAATTGTAACAAGTATTTTGGGTGTGACAAAATTTTTATAATTAGTCAATAACTAAAATATTAAATTATAACAATGTAATGATTATGTAATATGGGGTCAATTAAGAAAGTGTGACGTGTCAAAATTATATTGAACAAACGAGGAGTTTGACATTCCAAGACAACTATCAATCTTTCATTGAAAAGTTACCAAATATCAAGCATAAGTTTCATCCAATCACATAGTGTCAAGTGTCACTCTCTCAAGGTGCCACGTGTTGCGATAATACCGGTCTATGTATAAAGTTTTTATTGAACCACTTTATAGCATATGTATTAAAGTTTGAGAAAACAGCCAAATTTTTGACACCTATAACACAAGGTGTCAACCATTTGATGTTGATCCTCATGCAAAGGGATGGCTGCCTTTATCTTGTATGCCTATAAATAGACTATTCTTCCCTTATAATAAAAAGAAGAAACTAATAACAATCTGCTACTTCTATTTCTCTCTCTATTCCCATTAATCTGATCTCAGATACTATCTCTCTTATTTTCTTTTTCTTTTGTCTCTTTCCATATTAAAATCTCACTCATTCTCTCTCTACCTTACTTTAAATTTTCTCTTCATATATATAAACTTATATATCCTTCCAGGGGATCGATGTAGTCCTCTCGAAGGGACCAATCTCGTTCATGTTTTGACCAATACAGATTTATTAAAATAAGACATGTGTTGGCCAAAATATGAAAGGAACTGGTCACCTTGAGGAGATTATATCTGTGGCCTCTTTCCACACATAAACTACATATATATAATATTCTTCTCTCTTCCTTTTTTTTTTTTTTTTGTCTTTTTAAAGAAAAGTAGTCAAACCACATACCTTATTTTACTACACCAAAACCAAAAACCCAATGCAATCGTACACACACACACACACACACATATATCCTATATATTATATTCATTATTACAATATCACAATATTAAATTATTATTATTATTTCAGTTATTATTTTGTAGGTTTTGGAATACTGAAGCTACTTGCCCTATCATTTCTTACGTTCTATATCCTCGCAGAGTGCTAACTAAATAATAACATATATTGTGTTAACATAACTCCTAATTTTTTAAATTCTGTATTTTAAATACCCGCAGATCAGTGAGGATGAGTTGTTTAGCAAGTTGAGTTGTGTAATACGACCCTGTTTGCAACCGCCTACGTTATTTTCAGTACTTTAAATACCTGTAGATCCATGATTCAGAGTTGTTTAGCAAGCTGAGTTGTTTTATATGATCCTTGTTTGCAACTGTTCATGTTAGATTTAATACTTTATATTTCTGTTATTTAATTTTCAGTATACTAATCTAATTGACTGAATACTCCTAACTATCTAACATGTGGTGCTAGACTATAGCCCATAAAGTTTATTAAATTTAATCATTATTATGCTTAATTTTTCTTTTTCAGAGAAAAGTACCATTTTCCGAACATTAAGTTTCTTCAATATTTCCAAGATCTAAAAAGTCATCGTGTGACTTTGCCCATTATCTATCTCTTAAAAAAAAGAGTAAAAAAAAAATTCAAAAAAAAAAGGAAAACAAAACAAAAAAAGAAGAGGAAAAAAGAAGAAAAAAAATCATCTCGTTGTTTCAAAAATCTGCCAAATGCTGA
Organism: Trema orientale; assembly: GCA_002914845.1. Taxonomy (NCBI): domain Eukaryota; kingdom Viridiplantae; phylum Streptophyta; class Magnoliopsida; order Rosales; family Cannabaceae; genus Trema; species Trema orientale. The sequence goes on from JXTC01000904.1 coordinate 9,884, forward strand.
AATCTCTACTCTTCTGACTAAGTTGTCGACCTCAATAAATGCCATGAGAAATCTCAAGAAGACGTGCAACTATCTCATACTCAAATACTCCAAAAGATTGCCAATCTTGAAAAAGCAAACAGAGAAGGAACTTCTGTTGCAGCTTTACCCAATCAAAACAACAATCTTCATGCATCTGAAAATCAGAATCCTAATGTGCCAGGAACGCAAAAAAGTCCTATCAATCTTGTTGCCACTACCACAGTTGGAACCTATAATGGAACTTCAAAAGTTTTTATTACGAAAGAGCAACTACAAGAAATGTTCCAAAACTGAAGCAAAAAAAGCCAGTAAGATTGTAGCAGCAATAGACTTTCAACTTTTTTATCTTGCCAGTATTCTTTCTAAACCATACCCAAAGGACTACACTAATCCTCGGTTTAAGAAATTTGATGGGAAGAAGGGCAACGCTAGGGAATATATCATTAGTTTTCTAGACGGTCTTAGAGTTTATGCTAGTGACCATGAATTGAGATTATGAGAATTTTTAAAATTTCTTACTGATCAAGCATACTCATGGTTCGTCAATTTACTAGTAAGCAACATCAACACTTAAGAGGAGTTGGTAGCAACATTTTGTACAAAATTCTTTTAAGCATAATGTAAGGTGAGCTAATTTGATTTTTCTAACACAATACAAAGGGAAGATAAGTCACTTACACTCTATGTAAGCAGATTCAAAGAAGTAGCTCTTGACTGCAAAGAAATTATCTCTAAATAAGAATTAATTAAGGTATGCATTAATGGAATGCAAGATGACTACAAAGTTCATATCGAGAATCACATGACACCAACTTTTGGCAAATTAATGTTCAGAGTAAATAATACCGAAGTAACAGTGTCAAAAATGCGTGAAGTTGCATCTGAGAAAAGAACTATTGCTGACTATTGGAATAGACCGACTTCCTCCAAAGAAAGAAAGAGATTAGTATGGTTGGTCAACGCCAACAAGGTAGAAGGAATCTACCTATTCCACTGGAAATACCTCTTCCCAAAGATAGAATCAATGTGCTTGTACAAGTCTGGATAGAAGATGGAGTTTTGAAATGCCCACAACCTAACAGACAGCCAACACAAGAAGTAATGCAAGATCCCAAGTATTATTTGCTGCATAAAAGAGTACACTATGCAACATCAGACTGATATGTTGTCCGAAGAATCTATCATGAAAAAGCTTAGAAAGGAGAAATTATTTTAGCTTAATAGCAACAAAGGACTGAAAATAATCCTTTTCTAAATCATAAAAGAGGACAAGTAAAAATATGCATTGCTATCAATTCAATTGGCAACAATTCAACTAATAAAGAGTCATTAAAGGAGCAAGAGATCAAGATAATGGTGATCTCATGAAGTCATGGATTTTCAAAAACAGCTCATAGAGAAGCCACACAAGGAATCTTCAAAATTTCTCAGCAATTCGGTCCGTAGTGTTGTTCTATTAACTATGTTGTTGGACGGATTTCTAAGAAAGATGAAGACACAGTCACTTTCTCGAAGAAAAATGCCAAATTTATGAATTTCAGCCACAATAAACTAATGTACGTGGAAGCCAAAGTCTATAGCACGCCTTTCAAATGAGCCTTGGTAGACAATAGTTCATCAGTCAATCTTATGTCTTGGTAAGTCTTCAAAGCAACCAGGATTCTAGAAAGCAAGCTAATCATACAATCTATGCCACTTGTTACTTTTGTATCAAGTTCTCAGACTGCAAAAGGATATGTTAATGTGGATTTGTAAGTTGGACCAATCCAGGCACCAACCAAATTCTTTGTGATCGATATAGATGTATTATATCATTTGTTGCTCAAAAGACCATGGATTCACCATAACCAAGTAGTGCCTTCTACTTTGCATCAGTGTTTGAAAGCAATAAGAGGCAAAAGAGAAATTTTGTTGCCTGTAACAAAAGCTCTATTTGCCCCACAAGAAGTTTTCTAGATAGTGGCTACTTTTTTTGATGACGTCTTTGATAGGCTAAATGAAACAAAACTACGAGGGGTGCAATTGTGCACCAACTCTGATGCAAGAAACTCATCTTACAACAACATGGCCATAGAGATCGATTCAATAGACTTAGGAAAATCTTCTATCCAACGTGTTACTTTACTTGATGGGAGAAGTGCTTATCGATTATGAAGGTACGACAAGGCCAATAATGACCTTGCGAGCTAAGAAAGAGTTTATCTTTTGCAAAGTTCAGAACAAGCAAAAGCCATTCTTCTTGCCCCAAAAAAACTACAAGATGAACCTAAGAATCCTCAAGAATGGCTCAAGAAAATAAATTTGGTAAAAGACGGAGAAGAGAGATTAACATTTATTTCTATCAAATTAAAACCAGAATTTGAAGCAACTCTCATAGAATTGCTGAAAGAATACTGTGATGTTTTTGCATAGACTTACAAAGATATACTGGGATTGAGCAGTAAATTCATTACATACAAGCTTACTGTAAACCATTTACAAGCCCATCAAGCAAACCGCAAGGAATTTTAGCAATCAAATTCAGCTTCAGATCAAGAAGGAGATAGAGAAATTGATAGAAGCTAGATTCATAAAACCATGCATACATACGACATAGTTGGCAAACATAGTTCCTGTAAGAAAGAAGAATAGGCAAATCAGGATTGATGTAGATTTTAGAGACTTAAACCAGATTAAAATGGATCCCGAAGATGCAGAGAAAACTGCCTTCAGAACCTCATTTAGAAATTTCTACTACACTATGATGCTATTTGGGTTGAAAAACACTAGAGTCACTTATCAACAAGCAATGACAATAATCTTTCCTGATATAATCCATGATTATGTTGAAGACTACATTGACGATTTGATGGTAAAGTCTAAGAGAAAAGAATCACATTTGGATCACTTGAATAGAGTATTCGAAAGGTGTAAAAAATATGATCTCAAAATGAATCTGCTAAAATGTGCATTCAAAGTGATATAAGGCAAATTTCTTGGCTTCGTAGTTCATAAAGATGGAATCAAGATTGATGAAAATAAGACAAAGGCAATACTAAACATCAAGCCACCGCAAGATCTCAAATAATTGAGGGGATTTATTAGAAAATTTTCTAATCTCAGGAGATTTATTCCAACTTTGGCCAGTATTATCAAGCTTATTTATCAATTAACCAAAGAAGGTAGAGAATACAAATGAGATATTGAACATGACTATGCCTTCGAAGAAATCAAGAAAGTACTTACTAATGCACAAGTCAAAGTCGTCCCTTCTCTAAAAAAAGAATTATTAATTTATTTGGCTGTATCTAACGAATCAGTTGGCATATTGATAGCACAAGACTATGAAGGCTTGGAGAAACTGGTATATTATTAAAGCCGCGTACTTAGAGGATCAGAGAAGAATTATTCTATCGTAGATAAGTTTTGTGTTACTTTGATGTATACAATGCAAAAGCTTAGACATTATATGGTCACTCACAAAGTCAAAGTAATCATGAATTCTAATCCGATCAAGCTCTTGCTGCAAAAGCCAATTCTCACTGGTCGATACGCCAAATGGATGCTCACACTTAGCGAACTTGATGTTGCTATTGAAAAGGCAAAAGTAATTAAAAGCCAAGCTCTGGTTGAATTGCTTAAGTACACTAAGCATGAGTTAGAGGAAATAATGTCCGTAGAAGATAAAGAAGAATATTGGATACTTTATTTTGATGGTACCTCTATCCACGATGAAGGAAGTGCTGGAGTTAATAATTAAGACAAAATCTTCAAGAAGGCTGTCAAATTAGCTTTCCCCTTCTCCAGCAATAAAGTTGAATATGAGGCTTTAGCAATTGGATTGGATTTTACCAAGAAAATGAAGATTTCAAAATTAAAACAATTCAATATATAAGAGATTTTTTGACAGAATTTTGGTAAAATGCATTGATGAAGAATCTGGACAAAAAGTATTGGATGAAATCCATTCTAAAATTTGTGGTTTAGATGGATCAATATTAGCTAGAAGAATTTAACGACTTAAATACTTTTGGCCTGAATTGAGAAGGCAAACAAATGAGTTACAAAGAAACTGTAAGCAATACTAACTTGTGATAAATCTTAAAGAAAGTTTCTTTGTGGAAGAAGAAGACAGGAGAAAAGTCTACATCAACTACATCATTTATGGTCAATTACCTTATGATGCTGCTATGGAATTTATGAACGCAAGTGTATGTATCGGTAAGAAATAATAAAGAATAAGTGTAAGTATCGTTCCTATGAGGATAGTGCCTACTGAGTACCAAATTTATCTAACTCTAATTTTATTTGAAAGCAAATTAAAATGAAGAAAATTTCACTAAAATAAATTAAAGAACAAATTAAAAAGAAAGCAAAACAAAATAATAAATAGGACAATCAAGTAGCTAAAGACCTAGGGTATCCGATTCACCTAGATTAATCCCTCTAAATTATTCAATCTAGTCAATTAATGTTTATTCATTATGCGAACAACGAATTTCTCTAATTTATCTATAAATCTCTCTCAAGAATTGATAATCATATTTTTATAGATAAGTTCTAATATTTCTGTGTAAACTATGAACCTACCAAAACTCATTAAATATAAGAAATTCATAATACTACACAAGCCTCATAGATATCTCTATGATATAATAATGTCATGTTATATTAATGAATGATAAATTCAATCCTTTCTTCTCAGATCTTGGATTAAATCTCTAATTCATACAAAAGTAGATCAGGCTCTCATAAGCATTAAGTATAGATTATTATAATTACCATAGAATAGAAATAAACATCAACTTGTATTGAAATTGAAATAATTCAAGACATCATAATCCGGCTACATCATAGCCCTAGAAAATAGAATTAGTTCATAGCTAAAGAAAAAGAAAACATGATAATTCTTAACATAAAGAGTAAAGAAAGAAGAACTCTAAGCGAATTTAAGTTGTAGCACTCCTGTCTCTGGCTCATGCCCTTCATCTCCTTCTTTTGAACTCTCTCTCTCTCTATCTCTCTTTCCCTTGTGGTCTAAAGCTCTCAAAAGTCTCCAAATAAGTCCTAAAAAGGCCTATTTATAAGCTTGGAGGTGGCCACATCAAAAATTAGGTCAAAAGGCGTCTAAAGATAAAGATATGCTGAATTTTTGTAGCGCGGTGCCGGGGCACCACCCTGGCTACCAAGTCTTCCTTTTGTACTCGAACTAGTGTCGGAGTGCTACTAAAATAGCACCGGAGTATCACTTCCTCTGGAACTTTTTCTCCTCTAAATATTTTGCTACTTTTGAACCTTCTAAGCTCTTTAGTGCTAATGATAAATACCAAGACACTTCTTTTTTTGTCCAACTCGCCATAAATCATGTCATTTTCACTAAGTGCACCAAAATTAACTACCTACAAACAAAACATCAAAAACATAAATAAAACCCCTAAAAATCTTGAGAATCTACCAAATGTCTAGCTTAAATGGTATCTAGTTTGTGAGTAAAATCCACTCATCAAATACCCCCAAACTTAAAATTTTGCTCGTCTTCAAGTGAAACAAACACAAAGGTGAAATAAAGATAAATAAATAGTATCTAATTCATGAGTAAAACCCCCTCATGAATGCTCTTTCAGCTATTATGGTAAAACGAAAAAAAGACAGATTCTTTGTTCGAAATAACCTACTTTTCAGAAAAACCTTTCAAGAAAAAGTGCTGAGGTGCTTAAAAACTAATGAAACAGAAATAGTCCTAAAAGAAATACATGCTGGGGACTGTGATGACCATATGGGTGGAATATGTTTGTTTGAGCAATTGATCATCATCAGATATTATTGGCCAATGATGCAAAATGATGCTATGGAATTCATTAAAAAATGTGATACTTGCTAAAGACATGGAAACTTGATACATGTACCTACTATTGAAATGAGAAGTATTACATCACCTTGGCCATTCCATACCTAGTCGATTGATCTCATTGGTCCGATTAGCTCTCCTTTAAAAGGAAAGATCTGGAATCTAGCAATTACAAAATATTTCACAAAATGACCTGAGGTTATTTCTTTCAAAAAGGTCACTTCAGAAGTTGCTAGCCAGTTTGTACAAGAAAATATCATTTGTCATTTCGGCATATCTCAGAGAATAATGTCTGATAATGAAACACCCTTTATTGGACAACTTTTTGAGTTACCAGGTATTATCCTCAAGGAAATGGAGCTATAGAAGCATTCAACAAAACTTTGGTGGTAATCATCAGAAAAATGATTGAGAAAAAATTAATTCGATAGAATGATTGCCTAGCTCTTGCTCTTTGGATTTGGAGAGCCACCAAGCATACTACTACTAAAAAAACCCTGTTTTCTTTAGTATATGGGACTGAAACTCTATAGCCTATTAAACTGAACATACCGTTTGCTAAGATGGTACTTGGTGGGACAAAAAATTCTCAAGAGTTTGGTATCAAAATTTTGGAAGATCATAGAGCTCAAGTATAAGATAGGGTTCTAAACTATCAAAAGAAAATCACTCAAGCCTACAATAAGTTGGTATGAGTCAAAAATTTCCAAGAAGATGACTTATTACTCAAAGTTGCTGATCATGTTATAAAAGGAATGCATGCTGTTAAGTTCACACCAACCTAGGAAGGACCCTATCAAATTGTAAATATCAAATCTGGTGGGTATTACACTCTCAAAGACTTGGATACAGGTACATTATCGGCATCTACCAACCTCAAGTTTATCAAGAAATACTTCATATAGCTTTCTAGACATGTCTACATCTGGAAACTATCTTTGATGAAATATAATATAAATAAATGGTTGGTGTTAAATCATCTCTAGTTATACCCAACGATCCTTAATCTAAAATAGGCGCACGCCTTAATCTACATATATAATTGGATGCATACTCTAGTTTAAATATACAATTAGATGCACGTTCTAATCTAAACATATAATTGGGTATACCTAATTTAAAGATCTTGGGTATGATCAGAATCTATCAAATAATTATCATTTAATCCAATACATACTAGGGACTACATTAAACTTTCATCAAGTTTTTTGTTCTTCTCACATTATCCCCAATAATTATCTTTATTTTCTTGAACTAATATCTTATTTTTTTTACCACGAATATTTTCTCTTCAATCACATTGGAGTTCAAGAATGGGAGCTTAATACTTTCTCAGCATCAAAACTTGATAAGCTCACTTACTTCAAGAAGTTCTCTCAATAATATCACATATTTTTGCAAAGAACTGTCATTGGCAGACAGTCTGAGTACAATGACTAAAGCTTCACAAAAGTTTTTCTCAACAATACACAAGCTCGTTGCTCACATGCAATGTACTTTTTTCCTTGCTAGAGACTTTTCCTACTAGGTTTTGCTCTATTAAGGTTTTAACGAGTCGTTATTTGAGTTGGGCTAATCCAATAAAAATATTTTAGCATGATTATATGGAACCCAACTAAAGTTAATAACCTGCTATTCCGAGCTTGCCTACAATTCGCATCAGCCAATTTTTATGGATTATAAGGATATGAGATTATCTTATAGGTGGGTGCCAACCTAATTGGGATGTGTCTATAAGATGATGCTACTTCATTTTCTCTCAAAGATTCATTTACGAGAAGAATTCTCTTTTTATCAATGCAGTGATTCTGAGATATGATTAAAGACCATATTGACAAAATTTCACATTTATGAGCTCTAACGAATGGTCACATTCACTATAGCTCAGAGGACTTAATATTTTGAAGTGTGACAAAATTTTTATAATTAGTCACTAACTAAAATATTAAGTTACAATAATGTGATGATTATGATGGTCTTTGGGCCTAACACTTAGGAAAAATCATACATGCATGCAAATATAGAAAACATGTGATCATATCATTAACGCAGCGAAAAAATTAGCGGATTTAAGGTTTTAAAATTTTTACATGAAAATAATTTTCACAACTATAGAACATGCATATATCATATACAGGATCATGTATAACATAAATCACATCTAGATGCATAAACTCTAGAGATGAGATTAGGCTCTACCTCTTGTGGCGTGCTCCTCCTTGATCTCCTTGTTGATGGTGATCAAATCTCAAACCCTAGGTCTTCTTGTCTATGCTCTTGCTCTTAGTTGAAGAGGTGAGTGGGCACCAAGTCGAATACTTCGTTGGAGAATGATCAAGAACACCTTCTTAATCTTTTGGAACAATGGGACGTGAGATGAGACAGTGAGATTACAGGAAACTTTTTCTCTCTCTTTCTCACTGTAGTTGGTGCAAAACCTCTCTCTCTCTCCCTCTGTTTCACGGTAGCACCTGTAGTGTTACTATGCAGTTTTTTCTCTCATATATCTTATATATATGGGGCCCAAAACTACTAATCCTAGTCCAACTAGGATTGAGCTTATTCTCCAATTTGGGCTTTGGGTGAATTTTTATAAATGTGTCCAACTCATGAAACTTATTTATAGAAATACCAACTTCTGTGTAGAATCATTATTTTATACAGTTTCATGAAACTAATTTCACAAATACCACCAACCAAATAATGAGCTTTGTTGAGTTAGACAAGGGACCTAATAGATCCAAATAATCTAAGCTCCAATAATATGATAAATACGTAATAATTCTTATTATGGTATTTATATAAATACCATTAGTAAAGGTGACACTCTACTAAAGGCCCAATACTGCACTCTTAGATTAAATGTCATGCCTTTTATAGATATTTAATCAACTAGTCTTGATTAACCGATCCATCTAATATATTCTATACCACATATAGAATCCCTATACAATACCGTAGTTGGATAGATGAAATTACCGTAATACCCCTCCAACACATATTTACCTTTAAGTTACCATCTTTCTATCAAGGAATAATATTGTTGATAATCTTGTTCTCAATGGCCATTTAGACAAAATTATCAACCGATTTACAAAGTGAATACTAAGATCTTAGATTTAATTATTCCATGAATTTTAAAAGAACTTAAAGTAGTATTAATGTATAGTATCCTCAACTATTTAGTGTTCCCATCAATTCATAAGCCATAACCTCCAATATGCCAGAGTTCGCCTCTAATTTTACAGAGGCTGGTCTTTTAACAAATCAAAAGGCTATAACCCATGAAAGCAAGTCTAGTCAAACATCAAGGATTAAGATCTACATGCTAAGAGCTAGTTTGTAGTAAAGAATTGAGTTATGACACTCTAATTCTTTATATTACGTAGTCCTGTTCAATACACATAACTTATTTATGTTGTACTAGTGTTTCTATCAGAAGTTAGACACTTCAATGATTTGAGACACATCATTCCCGTTGAGATAGACAAACACTAAAATATTTAGTAAATAAAGTATTCCATCTTTATTTACAGATTGTGAACTAGTTCATTTAGACTTAGATAAAGAAATAAGTCTCCCCATAATTAACACTTAATCATGTTTGTTTCTTTATACACAAGTAAAGTCATGGAATCTTTTTTAGATAAATAAACTATTCAACTGAGACAGTTTAATCTAGCAAAAATCATAATTGCACATAAGAGAAAGTTATTTACACTAAAAGGATAAAATTGAAAATTTGCTTTTTAGGAAAAATACCTCAACAGATTATGTAATACAGGGTCAATTAAGAAAGTATGATGTGTCAAAATTATATTAGACAAACGAAGAATTTGATATTTCAGGACAAGTATCAATCTCTCATTGAAAAGTTGCCAAATATCAAGTAAAAGTTTCATCCAATCACATAGTGCCAAGTGTCAATCTTGAGAGATGCCATGTGTCGCGATACTACTGTTCTATGTATCAAGTTTTTATCAAACCACTTTATAGCATATGTATCAAAACTTGAGAAAACAACCAAATTTCTGACACCTATAACATAAAGTATCAAGCATTTGATGTTGATCCTCATACAAAAGAATGGCTGGCCTTTATCTTATATGTCTATAAATCGGCTATTCTTCTCTTTGTAATAAAAAGAAGAAACTAATAATAATCTGCTACTTCTATTTCCCTCTCTATTCCCATTAATCTGATCTCACACACTATTTCTCTTACTTTTTTTTTCTTTTGTCTCTTCCCATATTCAAATCTCACCCATTCTATCTCTACCTTACTTCACGTTTTCTCTTCATATATATAAACTTACATATCTTTCCACACATAAACCACATATATATTTAATATTCTTCTCTCTTCCTTTTTTTTTTTGGGTCTATTTAAGGAAAAGTAGTCAAACTATATACCTTATTTTATTAAACCAAAATAAAAAATCTCATACAATTGTCTACACACACATATACATCCTATATATATTATACTCGTTATTACAATATCAAAGTATTAAATTATTATTATTACAGTTAGTATTTTGCAGATTTTGGAATACTAAGCTACTCGCTCTATCATTTCTTATGTTATATATCCTTACAGGGTACTAATTAAATAATAACATATATTGTGTTAATATAACTTCTAACTTCTTAAATTCTGCATTTTAAATACCTGCAGATCCATAAGGATGAATTATTTTGCAAGTTGAGTTATGTAATGTGACCCTATTTGTAACCTCCCAATTTATTTCCAGTACTTTGAATATTTGTAGATCCATAATTCTAAGTTGTTTAGCAAGCTGGTTATTTAATATGACTCTTGTTTGCAATCGTTCATGTTAGAGTCAGCGCTTTATATTTCTGTCATTTAATTTTCAGTACACTAATCTAATTGATTGAATAATCCTAACTATCTAACATGTAGTGCTAGCCCACAAAACTTATTAAATTTAATCATTGTTATGCTTAATTTTTCTTTTTTAGAGAAAAACACCATTTTCTCGAATAACAGGTGTGCCAGAAGCAGCGAAATATCTTGAATCTGAGACTTTCTATACCAAAAATATTCTCTTGACTGAGGATATTCGTGCTTGAATGGTGGCTCAAGATCCATGTTTGATTAACTAAATAGACTAATGACCCTCTATCTTTTTTCTCTCTCCCACACTTTTCACAATAAATTTAGTCATGTTCACTATTTTGAAAAAGTACATTAGACATATATATACATGGAAGACTTCTCAATGGTTACAATTTTTTTGTGACCATGGATGGGTACTTAAAAAAGTAGTGATAGCATTAAATTTTTTTGGCCAGCATTAAATATTTTTGGCCAACCACCAAACTAATCACTACCGTAGGATATAGATCTAACGGATTAAACCATTGTAACCATCCATGGGTAAATATTGTTGTAACCATTTAAACCAAACCCATATATACATATATTTAAGTATATATTTAGATATGTGCTATTTAGAAATTAAGTAATATACAAGTATTTAAAAGAATGAAAAAAAAAACAAAGAATAAAACCTCGATTTATCTCTTATAATTTTTTGTAAATAAAAATTGATTCAAATATTAAGAAAGCAGTGCATTCTTTACTCTCACTGTAGCTCTTCTCTTAAACTAGAATCAAATTGATTTAAAATTTTTGAAAATACTAAAAGGCAGCTATGTACTTAGTATCACACATAATAAAAATATGAGACCTATGTGTATACTTTTATTAGTGAGTTTATTAGTGAGTTTCAAATTCACAATATACTACTGCAAGACTACATACATGAGCCTTTTCAATAGCTTTAAGGGTTAATGGTATTAATAGTCCCTTAATTATATTTGTAATACCGTTTTGCCCCTTAAATTTTCAACTTACATGGTAATGGTCTGTGAATTATGCAATTATCACATTAATAACCCCTTTGTCACAAACTATTAAATATATAATAGAAATAAGTCATTACGGAGCACACGGTTTGGTAGCTGTGGTTAAGAATGAGGTTCTAAATTTTTCACTTACATAGTAGACTACTAAGACTTATGCAATTATTGTAGCAATGACTATTTTTTTCACAAACTGTTTAATTTTTAACAGAAAAGAGTTTTATGCAAAGACCACAGTTTAATAATTATGATTATAAATAAAATTCTGACTTGTAAAAGTAAATAATACCTAATTATATGCTTTGTTTATGATTATTTTCTGTTAAAAAACTAATAATTTATGACAAATGGGCTATTACTATAATAATTGCATTATTCATGGACCATTATTATATAAGTTGAAAATTTGGAGGATAAAGTGATATAATGAGGAGTGTGATTCAAGGACCATTAGTATATTTAACCCTAACTTTAAAGACCATTTACATCCATTTCTTTTACTCCGAGAAAAGAAAAAGAAGAGGAAAAAAGAGGACCATAACGTAATAAATCCAAAGTTCATGAACTAAATCCAAAGTTCATGAACTAAATTATTAAAAAGAAAAACTAAAATTCATGAACTAAATTGAAACTTTCGAATCTAAATTAGCACATGTATAGTCAGTAGCCGTTCTTTGCGTCCCTTGCGGCACATCGATGTCGATAGGGACTATTATTAGTATGCCACAAAACAAAACGTCTTTGCAAATAATATTGCCCCTCACTTTCAGAGACAGTACCGGAAAAATGGCATCTTCATTGAACTCAAGATGCCTTAGAAACTCCCTTCTCCTCTCTCGAACCCAGACCCTCTCCCTCCTCCTCCTCCGACCTGCAACTCAGTCTTTTTCAACCAAACCCACTTCGAATCACACCATCCAAGTCCGACTCCGACCTCAGTCTCAATCGGACTCTGTCAGCTTCGACCCCAACACAGTGCGCGAAACCCTTTCTTCCTACTGCAACGACTGGCGCCGCGCGCTCGAGTTCTTCAACTGGGTCGAGACCCATCACCATTTTCAACACACCACCGAGACCTACAACCGGGTGCTTGATATTCTCGGTAAGTTTTTCGAATTCGAGCTCTCTTGGGAATTAATTCAGCGAATGCGCCAAAACCCGGTTTCGAATCCGGACCATACCACGTTCCGGGTTATGTTTAAGCGCTATGTCTCTGCTCATCTCGTGAATGAGGCTGTAGAGACTTATAACCGATTGGGAGAGTTTGGTTTGAAAGATGAGACTTCTTATTGTAATCTTATTGATACTCTCTGCGAGTATAAGCATGTGATTGAGGCTCAAGACTTGTGTTTTTGGAAGAATAATGAGTTGGGTTTTGATAAGAATAATAATACTAAGGTTTATAATATGATTCTTCGTGGGTGGTTTAAGTTGGGTTGGTGGAGTAAGTGTAGGGACTTTTGGGAAGAGATGGATAGGAGAGGAGTTGAAAAGAATTTGCATTCGTATTCGATATATATGGATATACTATGCAAGAGTGGGAAGCCGTGGAAGGCAGTGAAATTGTATAAGGAGATGAAGAAGAAAGGGATCAAATTGGATGTGGTGGCGTATAATACAGTGATTCGTGCGGTTGGTCTTTCTGAAGGGGTTGATTTTTCGATCCGGGTGCTTAGAGAGATGAGGGAGTTAGGCTGTGAATCTAATGTTGTGAGTTACAATACGATTATAAAGCTTTTGTGCGAAAACGGGAGATACAGGGAAGCCTCCAAGGTGCTTGATAAAATGTTTGAGAAGGGTTGTTTGCCAGATGTGATTACATATCATTGCTTTTTCGCTTCTCTGCAGAAACCAAAAGAGATTCTTGGATTGTTCGATAGAATGATTGCTAGTGGTGTTCGGCCGAGTATGGACACTTTCGTGATGCTTATGAGGAAGTTTGGGAGGTGGGGATTTCTTAGACCGGTTTTTATTGTTTGGAAGAAGATGGAAGAGCTTGGTTGCAGTCCCAATGAGTCTGCTTATAATGCTATGATTGATGCTTTGGTGGACAAGGGTATGTTAGACATGGCTAAGAAGTATGACGAAGAGATGCTAGCGAAAGGTCTTTCCCCCAAGCCCAGGGCAGAGTTGGGGACAAAACTCGCAACCGGATGATGAATAACTGCAACTCTTATGTTGTGAAATGAACACTTGGGTCGTAGTTGTGCGTTCAGGCATGTGGTTTGCTTTCTCGTGCCTTGAGATTTTGTTCTTCATCGCCACCCACCTGTTACATGACCTGTTGAATAACTTTGAGTTTCCAATCCTGATATGGGTGATTGTGAAATGCCTGCACTTACAGCTAGAGGACTACGTCGCTCTAACTAAGACTCCGTTGGAAGAAAATAGAAGCTAATGGACAGCAGTACAAAGGAGTGATATGGATGAATATGTGTCACATATTCAAGGTGAGTATGACAACAGCCAACTTCTAGTTCTCTGTGCGGGAAGAGTTTGAAAAGAGGTTTTATCATCTGTTTAACTGCTAAAATGAGGTTGTTGTACAATGGATACCCAATAGAAAATAACTCTGGATGTTTGATCCCTCCATGGCCTTGGACAGAAGATGGCTTCTTGAACTGCTTTTGTTTTCAAAATAAATTTTGTCGAAAAGAAAGAGCTTTCATTGACAGCGCTGGGATTCACTCTACTAAGTCGTTTTAATTTGATGTTTCTCAGTATCGTTTGTAAGCGACGGCCTTGGCAACCAGATCAAAAGACAGGGAAGAACTGGGCCCTTCGGAAAGCTGGAACTGATTGTGAGCCTCTTCGTATTTCTCAAAAAGAGTAGGGAGGCGTGGCGGAGATCTGGACGTTAAATTGAAAAGTTAAAGACGACACCACTGTACATACATGCATCTGAATAAGTGATAGCCATAAGAAAAGTGAGACAGGAGGGTTAGAAACAAGTCAAATGCAACTGTAGACCAAACATATTCTAGCGTGTATTTTCTTTCATTTGTTTAGCTTTTACGCAAACACTCCTAATAATGAAGGTAGCTTTTCACAGTTCAAATTCCTCCGAGTCCTGAGTTTTGAACTAACCACAGGAGCCCTTTCATAAGGGGACAGGGTGATCAGTGAAGTGAACTGTTTCAAAACTTCCTATTATTTTGCTTTGATGTCAACCTAAGTTAGACTATGTTAAATCTTTTTATCTACATTTTGTAAATTATATGATAATCAACAACTCTATATTTCAGGTTAGACAGTCATTTTCAGTGTTTCTTTTGTGTTGAAGTAGAAGACAAACAAAATAGCAGATTCTAGAAACCTCGTGCAAAAGGCTGCAATATCATTTTTCCATTTACACAAAGATCCTAATAGTAAATACTAAAAACGTGACCTAATTAAGAGGATCATGTGCTGGATTTTAATCTCTACAGTCCACAATGGACCATTATGACCATGCCCCTTAATTTTTTTTTCACAATTTGGTGTTAGGCAAATATCAAGTTGGAGGTTTTTCTTTTGAACCCTTGTGATCCCGAGTCACATGAAATTAATCACATCTACCCCATGTACTGTGACCCACGGTGGAATAATTTGAGTCACTCCGAAAGATACACTTTTGAGGTGTATAAAATTAAACGTGTTGCCTTTAATTAGAAGTAAAACACTAACCATGAGGAACGATTGGCCACATTTTAGTGGAGAAGACACCCAAATAAAGTCCGTGAAATGATAATAGGTAATGGATACAAACAATTATTTTTGCCAATAAAAGAAGCCTTTACCAAATTCCTAACTTCTTCACAACTCAAAATTCCACAGCTGAAAACCTCCCAAAAAGTTTCTCCCCCAGAAAAATCAAACATGCCTTCAATCCAAAATTCAACCTCTTACAAATCAAAATCAGCTGACTTTGATGAGCATCGATGGGTTACTCAAATTCGTCGAACGCTCCAAGAAGAACTTGAGGATGATAATGAAGTTCCTGTCTCCATTTTCAATGTCCCCAAAATGCTAATGGCTAGTAATCCGGATTCCTACACCCCAGAAGAATTAGCCATTGGCCCTTACCATTATGGGCGTCCGGAGCTCTATGAAATGGAGAGGTACAAGGTGGCCTCAGCCAAAAGAACTCAAAAGCACCTCGAACGTGGCCTTAACTTTCAACATCTTGTTCAACAGTTGACGAAGCATGAAGTGAGGATTCGAAATTGTTATCACAAGTACTTAGACTTCAGTGGTGAGACTTTAGCGTGGATGATGGCCGTAGATGCCTCATTTTTGCTCGAGTTCATCCAAGTTTACGCCATCAAAGAAGGAAAGGTCCTATCTAGACTCTCCTCAAGGATGGCACACTTGGTTGACTACACAGTGAGAAGGTCAGCGCATAATGCTATATTAAGAGACATAGTAATGCTTGAAAACCAAATCCCACTGTTCGTGTTGAGAAAGATGTTAGAATTCCAATTTTCTTCGCTAGAAGATGCCGATGACATGTTATTCGCGATATTGGTTGGATTTTGCAAAGGGCTTTCTCCTTTCAAGATGGTGGAAGAAGATCACTTGCCGGATATCCAAGTCTCAGAATGCGCTCACTTGTTGGACTTCTTATACGACATGATCACACCCAAAATAGAAGGCAAACGGCAAGACGAAATCCTTGAAGTCATGGAAGAAAGTCATAGAAATCAAGAAGAAGGCAACAAGAGTTCTTTCGGTGACTCAAATTCGGTAAAACAGCTTCTCATTACGATTTGGAAGATGGTTTCGAAACTAAACAAAAGTCCAATACGTCTCCTCAAAAGGGTACTTTTTTCGAAACCAGTTAAAGTGATTTTGAAAATGCCTTGGAAAATCATATCCAACCTTCCCGGATGCAGATTCCTGAAAACACTTTTAGAGTACTTGTTTTTCAGTCAGGACATCAAGGAAGAAGTCAAACCACAAGAAGAGAATCCTAATAACAAGGCACCATTGATTGAAGAGATAGCTATCCCTTCTGTTACTGAGCTCTCCAAATCTGGTGTTCAATTCTTGCCAACATACGGTAACCTATCAACCGTTTCTTTTGACGTTAAAACAGCTACTTTGTACCTCCCCGCCCTTAGTTTGGACGTCAATGCTGTGGCCATAATGAGAAACTTAGTGGCCTATGAAGCATCAAACGCATCTGAGCCGTTGGTTTTTACACGTTACACTGAGTTGATGAATGGCATCATTGATACCGACGAGGATGTGAAGCTACTTAGAGAAAGAGGTATTATTTTAAACCGCTTGAAGAGTGATGTAGAAGTGGCTAACTTGTGGAATGGTATGAGTAAGTCAATTAGATTGACGAGAGTGCCCTTCTTGGATAAGGTGATTGAAGATGTGAACAAGTATCACAATGGGAAATGGATGGTCAAATTTGAAAAGGTCGTGAAGCTTTACGTATTTGGTTCATGGCAGTTTCTCACTTTGTTAGCTGCCATTATGATGTTGCTTTTGACGGCACTGCAAGCGTTTTGCTCAGTTTATACTTGTGCTCGGATTTTTAACATCGACACCAATGATGATTAATCGTAACAAGTTTGTCTGCTTGATCAACTAAAGTTCCATTTGTGTTTGTTAAGAAAATTACATTATTGAAAGGGTTTGGTGTTTTCGGGTGTGTTTTTCTGACTATTGTCCAGCATTTTAATTTGGTTTCATAATGATGAAAAGGTGTGTTCTGTTCTTAGTTCTTCGTGTAACATGGTATGATATATATACACTTTGATATTTATTTTTAGCTTGTTAATGACAACAAAGATATTGTTTGTGTATTAATTGAATGTTTCTTTTGATTCATTCTTGTGGTTCGCTTTTGATGGTGATCCGTGCTGGCATGCTGGACTAATTAACCGACTAATAAGTAATCATCAATCAATATATAGGCAAAAGTGCAAACCCTAGCAGCTCAAAGTGCAAACCCTAGCCAATTATAAGTATAATATTCCAAAGATAGAGCTGGATATGCATGCATCTAAAAGTATAGACTACGAGAAAATCTAGAGGATTCGTTCAAAACAATATATATAGTATAATCATCATTAGGGGAAATGGCGAAAATAAAAATCTTAGAGTGAATCATCATGAGGGAAAGATTTCTAGCTATGTCCAGATCCGCGTGAATATATATATATATATATATATATATATATATATATATATATATATATATATATATATGTATATATATATTACGGATTTACTCCTCCTGCACTGCTGAACTTGATTATATTCAATAGCTACTCCCCTCTATATATATATATGCTCATATATCTACGTGTAAAAAGTACTATAAAACTACCATTTGTGACTATTATATATTTCTAAACACCCATGAATAGCTTATTGCATGTTGTCGCCATTTAGTTTAGATTTTTTTTTTCAATCTTAAAATAGCTACTCCATTCTCAAACCAAAGCCTCTTCGTCCTAGTTGGAAATAAAACAAGCTTTATTACTCACTCGAATATTATTATAAGAGAAAAACTCTCAATTTTACTCTTCAAGCACACTCACTCACTAGAAGCTATGCTTCTTTCTCTCTTCACTTCACTCTTAGAAGCTTTGCTTCTTACTTGATGCTTAGAACTCAAATAGGGAGGAGTATTTATACTTGAGGTCACTCATCCTCCACCACACAAAATGATTCAAATAAAATAATACAAATAAATTTCAATCATACTCATTTTCTTCTACAACCTTCTAATAATAATCAAATCATTCACATGTATAAAACTAATATCTAGCTAACACTAGAATGTTCTAGGTAGAAGACTCTCTTCAATTTGGACTTGAACTTTCTTCTTTTATGGGCTTTGCACTTGGGCTAACTCCAACTTATTGGTCCTCATGTTGATGGGCCTAGAATACTTCTTATGGGCTTAAACAAGTTTATTTTTAACACCCACCCCCCTAAAACTTGTTTTATAACACCAAGCAAGTTTCTTAATTTTGTGAAGTCTTCAATCTTGAGTGGCTTGGTAAAAATGTCAGCAGTCTGATCATGTGATGTCACATACTCCAATCGTACTTCTTTGTTTGTAACACATTCTCTTATATAATGATAGCGAGTGTCGATATGTTTGCTTCGGTCATGAAAGACTGGATTTTTAGCCAAAGCTATTGCTGACTTATTGTCGATGCAAATCTCCGTTGGCTCATTTTGAGGGATGTTTAACTCTTTCAATAACCTTCTTAGCCAGATTGCATGATTAACACACGATGAGAGTGAGGTTTTCGAGTCTATCGGTCACCTTATACAGATCTTCAAGACTTCTTGTACATTCTTCATGCCTCTCAGTTAAGACAGAAGGTGGTGAATCTTCATGAGTGTAAGATGTTGGCGAAATATATAGAGTAGTAGCCTCTTGATGGACTTCTCTTGCTTGGTCTGTTAGTGTTTCTTCATCTTCAAATTGTGGAAAGAAATTGTAATCATCTGTTTAAGAACCAAAGTCCCATTCACTTTCTGCATTGAATATTACATCTCGGCTGATGATTGCTTTTCTATTATTGGGATTGTATAACTTATATCTGTTGGAGTTGGTGTTGTAACCGATGAAAATGAACTTCTCGCTTTCATCATCAAGCTTGGTTCTATGTTCATCTGGCATATGCACATGGGCTATGCTTCTAAAAACTCTTAAGTGGGAGATCCTAGACTTCCTTCCGCTCCATGCTTCTTGTGGTGTCTTTCCCCATACGCTTCTTGTTGGAGATCAATTAGACAAGTAGATCGTATATGCAACAGCTTCTGCCCAAAACTCTTTAGGCAATCTCTTGCCTTTTAGCATGCTTCGAGCCATATTAAGAATGGTCTGATTCTTCCTTTCTGTCACACTATTCTGCTGGGGAAATCTCGGAACAGTTAGGAGTCGTCGAATTCTGTTGGCTTCGCAGAATTCTTGGAACTCTTTTGAAGTGAATTCTCCTCCTCTGTCAGATCTCATGGCTTTGATCTGAAGACCGCGTTCTTTCTCTACCACAGCCTTGAACTTCTTGAAAGTTTCAAAGAATTCTGATTTTTGTTTCAAGAAATAAACCCAAGTCTTTCTTGAGAGATCGTCAACAAAGAGCAGGAAGTAATTACTTTTACCGAAAGAACTTGGTTTGATGGGACTGCACATAACTGTATGCACGAGCTCTAGTGGCTTCTAGGCTCTTGAATTCAACTCTTTTAGAAAGCTTTTCTTGAATTGCTTCCTGGGTAAGCATCCTTCACAAAGCTGATCAGGATGATTGATGCATGGCAAGCCTCTCACCATCACTTTCTTGGATAGTAGCTCTAGTCCTCCAAAGTTGAGATGCCCGAATCTCAAATGCCATAGCTATGATGAATCCTTGTAACATGTTTTGAGACATTTTGCCACATCATTTTGAATGTTCAACAAGAACATTCTATTTCTTGACATAGGCACCTTGGCAATCAAGTTCATATTGTTATCTCTTATAGAAAGACTATAATCTTTTAAGTGAATATCATAACCTTTCTCTAAGAGTTGTCCCAAACTCAAAATATTTATTTTCATGGTGGGTACATAATAAACATTTGAAATAAATTGATGTCCCCCATTTTTCAAGTGGATAAGAATTTTACCTCTTCCTTTTACCACTACTTTTGAATCATCACCAAAAGAAATATTCCCACTGATTGATTCATCAAGTTCCATGAACATTGATCGACACCCACACATATGATTGCTAGCACCAGTGTCAAGATACCATGCGTTGTCTTGTCCTCCGTTGTTGTCGTTATGTGCTAGTAGCACGGTGCCATTTTCTTCTCTTTTTTCTTCAACATAATTGACTTTCTCTTCAATTCTGCTATTTGGTACTCTATATTCTCTAGCATAATGGCCAAACCTGTGACAATTGAAACATTCAACTTGATACTTCTTATGCCTCGGGTTCATTCGACCTCTACCACGACCTCTTGTAGAGCTTTCTCCTCTTTCGAAATTACTGATATGATAATTGTGGTTGTTGTTGGAATTCCAACCTCGCCCATGACCCCGACTTGTACCACGTCCTTGTCCCTGGGTTTTTCCTCTATCATGACTACGTTGACTTTTTTCGCTACATTGGCTATCTTCTCTCTTCGTGAGTTATGTCTTGAGAAGCTACTCTTTGAAATTTAGTTTCTTCTTTTTCTTTTCCTCGTGAGCTTGTAAGGAACCCAAGAGTTGTTCTATCATCATGGCTCCCAAATCTTTAGTTTCTTTGATGACAGTAACAATATTCTCGAACTTTGGATCTAACGATCGAAGAATCTTTTCCATGATCATAACATTTTCTAGTTTCTCACCATTTCTCTTTATTTGATTCGAAATGGCTAAAACTCTTGAAAAATAGTCGGAAACTTACTCAATCTCCGTCATGTGTAGGAAATCAAACTCTCCTCTTAGAGTTTGAAGGCGGACCTTTTTAACTTTTTCTTCTCCCTTGTATGAAATTTGAAGTTTCTCCCATGCTTCCTTGGCGGAGGTTGCACTTGACATTTTCTCAAATCCGTCGTCATCTAAGGCTTGGTAGATGAGGAAGAGAGCCTTTTTGTCTCTCTTTCTTGATTCTTTTAAACTATCCTTTTGTGTTGAGAATAGTGTTGCCTCATCTCTTGGCTCTTCATAGTCTTTCTCCACTACTTCTCAAACATCATATGCTCCAAGGAGGACCTTCATTTTGATAGTCCAATTATCAAAGTTGCT
The DNA here is from genome assembly GCA_002914845.1 of Trema orientale. Taxonomy (NCBI): domain Eukaryota; kingdom Viridiplantae; phylum Streptophyta; class Magnoliopsida; order Rosales; family Cannabaceae; genus Trema; species Trema orientale. The sequence continues at coordinate 31,347 of JXTC01000904.1, forward strand.
ACTTTGGAGTGGTGGAACTTGAAGAGATACTAAACTGCCGGTAGCCATAGCTCTTAACAGAGTGAGCTTTTGGAAATTTTGACTACATGGATGAATCCGGAACGTTGAAAAACCTTAAGATTGACTATTATATCGACTTGGTCAAAGTCAATGATCAAAGTCAACCACTCAATCAATGGTCAACGCTGGTCAACAGTCTGGTCAATGACGCGATCAACGGCTCCGACGGCTTAGTCAACGGCACGGTCAAACGGCTCTAATGGCTTGGTCAATGGCTCTGTTAACGGCTCTGACGGCTCGGTCAAACGGCTCTGACTCGGCTCAACTCGGTGAGTTGACTCAGTTTGTGACAGCAAATTTTCGACGACTCATTCAGACTTGTTCAGACTCCGATTGGGCTGACTTTTATAGTAGTATGCTCATCTCGTCGAGCTCTTCGATTTGATATATAATAGTGGTATTTTTGGAAAAAATGTCTAATACTCTTAATCTCAAGAATTCTTTTCTGATGTGGAAGATCAGTCAAAGCTGCAACCACAGAGCATACTTAGAATTTTAAGAGAACTTACAACCTCGCTCTGATATTACTTTGTTGGAAATAAAACAAGCTTTATTACTCACTCAAATATTATTATAAGAGAAAAACTCTCAATTTCACTCTTCAAGCACACTCGTTCACTAGAAGCTATGCTTCTTTCTCTCTTCACTTCACTCTTAGAAGCTTTGCTTCTTACTTAATACTTAGAACTCAAATAGGGAGGGGTATTTATACTTGAGGTCACTCATCCTCCACCACACAAAATAATTCAAATAAAATAATACAAATAAATTTCAACCACACACATTTTCTTCTACAACTTTCTAATAATAATCAAATCATTCACATGTATAAAACTAATATCTAGCTAATACTAGAATGTTCTAGGTAGAAGACTTCTTCAATTTGGACTTGGACTTTCTTCTTTTATGGGCTTTGCACTTGGGCTAACTCCAACTTATTGGTCCTCATGTTGATGGGTCTAGAACACTTCTTATGGGCTTAAACAAGTTTATTTTCAACAGTCCTACCTTCCTCTACAAATGAGTTTTTTCCCCATAAAAGATCTATTTGTTAGGGTATATTCAAATACTTAATTATTGTTTTATTAATCAATCGTTACCAAGTGTACTAAAGTTGTAAAACAATAGGATATGCGAAAATATAATAGCATAAAAAATGTGTACATGGTTTAGTCCACACCTACTCTATTAGGTCACATCTAGGAATTAAACAGATGAGTTAAAGTCTCAAAAGAATACAAATATCAATGAAACAAAAAAAGACTCACTCTTTACGATTGTTACAATGTGTTAATTTCACTCCACTAATCTTATTTAGTGAGATCTCCTCGACTTTTTTGATCCCTCACTCATGAACTCTCTCCAAAGCTCTGGATCGATTTGATATCTAAAAGATGTTGAGTTCTTTCTCTCAAAAAACACTTACACTCAGATGGTGATTAGAAAACACACTTGTAGATTGTGCTAAATCATTACTTACATTAGTCGCATCATATAACTATAATCAAGTATAAACTAGCCGTGGTGGTTATATGTCGCTATTCGACATAATTCATTCCATGTACTACATAATTTGCTCATAATTTTAATGACAAGTAAATGAGAATGATAATGGTTCAATAATAATTATGTTTTTGATAGAGACAATTTTGATACCATAAATTAACTAATTCATTCTTGGATATACTATATTCAGAACTTTAGAATTCGAAATAATTCATAAATGAGCCTATAGTGTCACATACACATAATAATAATAAAATGTAATATCATGGCACAACATAGAGAATGACATCCAAGAAGGTCCATTTTTTTCGAGATATTGTTCATAATTGAATATCATTCATGGTGGCATTCCTTTTGTTAGCGGATTCAAAATTATGCTACAAGAAATAAGATCTATTGCAAGACATATATGTCATCATTGTAGGAGACAAAAAGTGACAACAAAATCTTGTTGTCATGTAGTTATCGTTGTTCACTGGAACATGACGAAAAACATGATATATGACACTTTATAGAGATAACTATTGCAAATGTCATCATTGTATATGTTAGGATAACATTTAGCGCATGAAATTTGCTTCGAATTGTTTTTGAATACACTATAGCTACATTGGTCATCGCTATAGTGTTTGTGCGTTTTTTTATTTATTACTTATTTATTTATTTATTCTTATAGTTGTAAAGAAATTGAATTCTGATTTTAATTTCTATGTAAACTTTAAAACTCTGTATTGTAGTCATTATAGAGTTTCAAGTGAAGTTCGAGCGATGCAAAGGTACCGTACCCAAATTTTCAAAAGAAAATTGAAACATTGTGTATCATCGATTTATAGTATTAATGACCCGATTTTTTTTTTTTTTTTTTACTATTATTATCTCCTTTCTGCCTTTCTTGTTTTCAACTCTCTCTATTTCTCTCTTCCTCCTCCTCTCTAGCTTCCCTTTGCCTTGGTCATGATTTGCCACCTTAACTGTTGTTGTAAGTTTCTCTTTTTCTCAGTTCTGTCAAGTTATTGTTCTTTCTTTTTTTCTTCAATGTCTTTTTTTTTTTTTCCCTAACTTTTCTTTTTTAAATTTATTTCTAACTTTTTTTTTCCTCTCAGATCTGGGGTTTTCTTCTTTATTGCTTTTGCTTGTTGGTGAATTTGAAGTGTTGACTCCTTATATTTTTTAGTAGCTGAAGATTTTTGTGATTTTGACGAGAATTGAAATTTTTTTATTTGATAAATAGCAATTTGATTTTTAGGTTATATTTATTAGTAAGTTAAAATATACGTGTATTGGTAAACAGTTTGTGAAATATGTGCATGAATTGATTAAATTGATCAATATATGGATTAAAATATTGATGCCAAATAGTTCTACGGTTAATATTTTTGTTTAAGTTTATGAACTGAATATGATTAGATTTTGTTGTGAATTAGAAATACAGTAGATTTTTATGAAATTATGTATATTTGAGTTTTTATTTGAATAGGGGAGATTATATATATTAAGGGTATTCAAACTTAAGGGGTCTACTAAGGTCTTCATAGGGGTCTACTAAGGTCCTCATGAAGAAAAAAAAAGGAACTTATAAATGTTCTCAAAACTCACCTCTATTGGCATGTCACACATTTAAGATTATTTGGATACCAATATATTCTTCAATCCCTAAACTACTTCTGTCACCACTGTCACCACAACACCCTGCTACCATCAATGATCTTTGTTGTGCCTCTGTCTGATTAGGGTCGAAATCTTTGCTGTACCTCTATCTGATTAGGGTCGAAAAATTTTGACCCCAATCAAAAATTTCAAATGGTAAGTTAAAAAATTTTGACTACAATATGGTCGACTGTCTTCTTGGCACTGCCTCATTCACCTTAGCCTTTTTAACGTACTCAAAAATTTTAGACTAGGTCGACTAGTTGAGAGTTATTTTAGAATTCTAAATTTTTCATTAAATAAAAATTATAGTTTTGTAAATAATTTGTAATGTGTCCGTTTTTACATCATATGTTTTAAAAGACACTCAAAATTGATAATGACTCATATTAGCTGGTTACATATGTATAGGTATATTTATTAAGCTAGTTAATTATATGTAAAAATAAAAGGGGTATTACTACACATCCTCCAATAGACATAGCCCCTACCACATCAGTTGTACTACACGGCCAGCAAGGTAGGGATCCCATCATTTCTCATTAGTTTTCAACTGACAAGAAAATATCAACTATGTTCATATCGCGTGTTCAAACAACTATTTTTAAGTGCTATAAATTATCTCGTCAGTTAATATTATGGCTTAGAATAGCCCTCTGACCTTATTTCTACTATGTAAATACACAACTCCAGCCCCTCTGATAATGCTGCACCATTTATTTTCGATCACTTATAGTAATTTTTACCATTCGTTCTTCAGTTTCTTTTTAAAATTTGACTATATGCATAGATGCTTATACATTTTTAAGCATTTATTATCGTAAAATTAGTACTAGATTAGGTTTATTTGCGTTTATGAGTTTGGAGACCTAAATTCAAGTTATTCGGTATTATTCAAACTACATTGGGATATGTAATATCCATACTTCCCAGTTCTATTATCCTTATTTAGTAAAATTTTCACATTTACATATTTTTCTGTTCAATTTTTAGTTAGAATTTATGTTCAGATTTAGACAAATTTTAATACATTATCAATATTGTGCCTAATAAAGAACTTTTAGCTAGAATTTAGGTTTAGATTTAGACAAATTTTGATAAATTATCAATTTTGCGCCTAATAAAGAACTTCAACTCAAATTATTGGTATTTTACAACATTAACATTGTTTATACTAGTTTGGTTTGTTGTTTAGTAATAGCATTTTCTATACTAGTTTGGTTTGGTTGTTTATTTGTTAAAAAATTAACAGTACTTATATATGTATTATCAATTTTTAGTGGAATTTAGTTTTGGAAATACATTAATTTTTATGAAAATATATACTTTGTGTGTTTTATAGATTATTATTACTTTTTTCAGTCTACATGGGTTTTAGTTGTTTTCGAGTTGATTTGCTTGTAGAACATTGCAAACTAATTGAGGTATGTCCAACAGGTTTCCTTACTTTGGCTAATTCTTTTTCTAAGTATGATAAGAAAAGCTTGATATATTAGTGGAGACAGACCTGAAAAATTGTGTGCTATGATGATCTAAGAACGAAATATTGTGTGTTTATTTATGTATATATTACTTTGTGTTTACCTATAATTGGGATTGCTCTAGAATTAGGGGAGACTCTATTCAAATTTTTATTTTAAAATTGTAATTTGATTAATTTTATTAGTCCTAGTAGAATTAATTATTTAGTTTATTTATTTTCTTTGTGTTAAGATGGATAGAAGAATAGATGTGGATAAATTAGCAACTGAATATAGGAAAGGAGTTGAGGACTTTTTGGAATTTATTTAATTTGAATAATGCGATAAACTCCAATAACATCGCATGTGTTAAGTGTAGGAATCTCCAAGATGAGTATTAGTAAAATAAAATAACATTTGTTTTTAAATATGATTGATCCAAGTTATAAATCAAGTGTGGATTAAGCTTGGTAAATAAGTTCTATTGATAAGAATTCTTTTATAATACATAGATTATGAGGATGATTTTCATGAAATGATTGATGACACATAGTATAAATTAAACATAGATCGCGTAAAGTTTTAACCTCTACCTAATGATTTTGAGAAACCAACTTATCCGAATTATACTAGATTCACTAAGTTATCAGCATTATTTGAATGTATAATTTGAAAGTAAAATATAGATAGAGTTCAGACTTATTTACTTCATTAGGAGAATTATTACCTAAAGATAATGATATGTCATCTTCATTTTATGAGGGAGAAAGATCTTATATTTTTTTGTTTTTCAAAATAAGTTTCGTCAAAAAAATGAGCTTCCAATGACAACACTTAGATTCACACTAGTAATTCATTTTAGCTTGATGCCTCTCAATATAATTTGTAATTAAGCGAAAGCATTATGATGGAGATCACGTCTATTTTCTGTATTTATGTTAGGTATAAATATAAAAAGTAGATATTTATCTATTTAATTATATTATTAGGGTGTTATTTAAATTTTGAGTAACTAGTTTGATATTTTCCTTTTATGTTTGTTTCTAGAAGATATTTGTTTCCTAGTTTTATTTAAGAGCTTCTCTATAAATAAACTCTTCTATGTTCATTATTTTTCAAACTTGATTAATGATATACAACCATTTAGAAATTCTCTCTCTAATATTCTCATTCTCTCCTTAAAATTCTTCATCTTCTTCTCTAAATTCTTCTCTTTTTCTTCCTAAATTTCTCTCTCTCTCTTCTTTCTCTCTTCTCTTCTAAATTTTCACTCTTGTTCTACATCATTTGGTATCACAGTTACGTTCAATTTCCTTAGACCATATCATTTCTCCGCCGAAATCTCTCCAAGTCGTTGCTCTTAGTTTAGAATATTTTCAGTTTTTTTTTTATCCAAAAAAAAGCCAAAAAGAAAACTTGATATTTCCTTAACTTTCCCACAATAGGTTACCAAAAAAAAAAAAAAAAAATCCAAAAAAAAAGAAGTTTGTTATTGCGCCACCAATCTTCAAGTCTGCCTTTATTACAGAACTTTAAATTCTCAAGTTTGCTATCATATTGGGCCTTATAACTACACTTCATTAAAAGCCCGTTCTAATAAAACATATCTATAAGCCGAGCCGCATATTCACAGAGTTGATATCTCTTCTGTTAGTCACGAATACACTATCCTATATCAACTCAAGAGATGCACAACCTGCCATCCAAAATTAGTCTTTTGGAGTGCTTCTTATTGCCAAAAATTGGGTAATATCTCTTCCATCTTGATTACTATGCTTTTAGATTAGTTTGTTTGACTTTTTAATTAAATTTACAACGGATCTTAGTTTACTACAAGAATAAAATTTTTGTTTTTATATTTCTCTAAAAAAATTTTCACATATTAAAAAATAAAAAATAAGGCTTTCTTTTTAGAATTTTGCATCATTATATAATTTTTTTCCTTAGATTTTCATTCATATTATGTGCATCTTTACTTGGTTTATTTTCCTCATTTGTTAATACAATTCTAGTTTTTTCTCAGCATCACTTTCTTTTTCTTTTTCACCATGCCTATAACTGTAAAAGATCTTGAAAGCCTTGTTGAAAATATTGAGAATCGTCAAGATTAATATGATAAAAGATTTGATAAAATAGAAAATATGCTTCAAGCTCTTACCGATGAAGTTGCCAAACATAACAGCAGAATGGACAATATGGATGAAGAAATTAGATAAATCAGTCGTAATACTGAAAAAACATTCATAGTCTGATCTTACTTTGTGTGGAATGTCTCTCCAAAGTCTAGTTCTCCTGCTCATTCAAAAGACACTAAATACCATCCTTCAGACTTATTACCAACTCCAACTGGTCCTATTCATATAGGCACATCTAGCACTTCTTCTCCGATAGTTAATGCCCATCCCGATATTTATAATGCTCCTGACTCTATTCCTCCATCTCATCCCACCCATTATCTGAGGCACATCGAATCTCAGGATAGACAACCTCAATATCAGCCTCATTATCAAGTACCTAGAAACGCTTACACTGACGACCCAGTTAGAAAAGTTAAGTTGGATGCTCTAGAGTTTGATGGTAGGTTAGACCCCCCTATCCTTTTAAGTTGGTTGGATCAGTTAGATAAAAACTTGATTGGTATATCATAACTGAGGCTAAGCGTATTAGTATGGCTAGGATTAAGCTAATGGGTGATGCAAAGTATTTTTGAAAAACTATTGTTCGTGATGTTGACCCTAGACGTCATCCACTAATTTTAACTTAGAATGAAATGAGAGATGTTCTTAAGACTAAATGCGTACCACCTACTAACTAGGGCTAGCTCAATTGGTCTAAGGCTTAAGAAATGTGTGTATAAGTTTGGAAGGGTCAGGGGTTCAAGCTTTGGTAGTGTGTGTATGTTATTTTCCTTTAAATTTGTAGTAAGTAGTGGTCATCAGTTAAGCTCCACTTTTTTTTTAAAAAAAAAAAAAAAAAAAACGTATCACCTTACTACATGAATGATTTGTTAGATCAATTCCTTACCCTTTGGCAAAACAACTCCACAGTTAGTACATAAACATCCCAGTTTGAGTCATTGAGGGTCCGATGTGAGGTTAATGAAGAAGATAGGATTCTTATTTCTAGGTTTATCACTAGACTTAAGACCGATCTTAAGTGTGAGGTTAGAGTTCGTCCCCTATATACTATAATTGATACTTATCAGACAGCCTTAGAATATAAAAGTTACCTTAATTTTGATCCTAGGCATGCCACTTTTTAGCCCTATAGTCGTACTAGTACCTATCCTAGGTCTAGCTTTAGTTCTCTGGCTACCAATTCTAAGCCACCAATAGGGTCTACACCTAGTACCTCTTCCCTGACTTCGGATAAGAATACATCACAGGTCTCCTCTAGCTTTCGTCCTTATACAACCCAGATAGAATGTCACCATTATTATGTCAAAGGTCATATAGCTTCTCTTGTCCAAAAAGTGCTTTAGTCCTTGACTGTGAGGATGATTTCCAACCCGAGGATGATAATAAACTTTTGATAATAGATCCTTTGGAGCCTGATTATGAGGACAATCCTTCTGTGATGTACGAGGATGACTCTCCCAATAATAAGAAATACTTTTCTGTTGTGCGGTGCATTTTGTCTGCTCCTAATAATAGCAATTCGTGGAAACGTACTACAATTTTTCATACTTTTGTTCTACTCAATAAGAAAATATTTAAGTTAGTTATGGATGGGGGTAGTTCTATGAACGTAGTTTCTAAAACTACAGTTGATATATTTAGTCTTAAGATCGAACCACATCCTTGTCCATTTAAGATTTCTTCGGTGGATAAGACTTCTTTACCTATTAAAGAGCATTACCTCGTTACACTTAAGATTGGATCATATTTTGAGGATATTTACTGTGAAGTTTTACCTATGCAAGTTGGCTATCTTTTGTTAGGTCATCCTTGGTTGTATGATAATGATGTGAAACATTGTGGTCATGCCAACACATATAAATTCACCCATAATAAGACAACCATTCTTTTGCAACCTGCAAAGCCTATCACTTGAGCCTGCCCGATAGATAAATTATTGACTAGCACACCCAAAAACTACCGGCTATATATCTTGTCTCATAAGAGCTTTGAAAAAGAAAGGATTGAGTCCGGATTTGTGTTTGTCCTCATAGCTACAGATAGCTTCACCATGACTTCTAAGTCTTTAGATCATCTACTTGATGTCTCTCATCTGTTAGATGACTTTAAAGATACTCTACCTGATAAGTTACCTGCTGAGTTACCACCTTTTACGGATATTTAGTATGCTTTTGATTTAGTTCAAGGTTCCCAGTTACCCAACTTTCCTCATTATAGGATGAATCCTATAGAAAGAGCTGAATTGAATAGGCAAATAGAAGGACTTTTAGAAAAAAGTTTTATTTGCCATAGTCTTAGTCTTTACGTTGTTTCTACCCTATTAACTCCTGAGAAAGATGAATCTTGGAGAATGTGTGTAGATAGTCGAGTCATTAACAAAATCACAGTCAAGTATAGGTTTCCTATTCCTAGACTCGAGGATATGTTAGATGAGCTAGCTGGTGCCCAATGGATATCCAAGATTGATCTATGCAGTGGCTACCATCAGATCAGGATTCGCCCAGGTGATGAATAGAAAATAGCCTTTAAGACACAAGATAGTCTTTATAAATTGTTAATAATGCCTTTCGGAATATCTAATGCCCCTAGTACTTTTATGAGAGTCATGACACATGTCTTACATCCTTTTATAGGAAAGTTTCTTGTTGTGTATTTTGATGATGTTCTCATTTATAGTCAGACTAGGGATGACCCTTTAGATCATATTCATAAGGGTTTGATGCTTATTCTTGGAAAATCAGTTCTTGTTCTTAGGTTTCATTGTGTCTACTCAGGGTATTTCAGTCAACTCTGGTAAGGTTAAAGCTATTCGAGCGTGGCCAAAACCTACTACTTTTACAGAAGCCTATAGTATTCATAGTTTAGTATCATTTTATAGGAGATTCATTAATGTCTTTAGTACCATTACTACCATAATTACCGAGTGTTTGAAATTAGGTACTTTAAGTGGACCTCAGCTACACATAAAGCTTACCTTGAGATTAAGCAGAAAATGATAGAGGCTCATGTTCTTAGGCACACTGACCTTTTTAAGGTATTTGAAGTTGCATGTGATATTTTTGGTGTAGGAATAGGAGGTATTCTTAGTCAAGATGGTCACCCTGTTGCTTACTTTAGTGAGAAACTCAATGAGGCAAAACAACGATATTCTACTTATGATAATGAGTTTTATGTTATTGTCCAATCTCTTTGTCATTAGTGTTATTATCTGTTGTCCAAGGAGTTGGTCCTTTGTTCTAACCATCAAGCCCTTCGTTACCTTCATTCGCAGAGTAACTTGAGCTCTAGACATGTTAAGTGGGTTAAGATTCTTCAAAATTATGCCTTTGTTCTCAAATATCGTGTCGATGTAGAAAATAAGGCCATTGATACTCTTAGTCGTGTCGCCACTGTCATTCATTCTATGCATAATACTGTGGTAGGTTTTGAGCGTCTTAAGGATGAATACTCTGAGTGTCCAGATTTTGGAATAATTTATCAAGAGGCTTTAGATAACCCTACTCCTAAACAGGTTGATTTTCTTATTAGAGATGGTTATCTATTCAAATGTATTAAGTTGTGTATTCCTCGTACTTTACTTTGAGATTTCTTAGTATGGGAATTACATACTAGAGGTTTAGCTGGATATTTTGGTAGGGATAAGACTATTACTTTGGTTGAGAATAGATTAGACTGGCCTTCGTTGAAACTAGATGTTGCTCGCATTGTTTCCCAGTATCGTACTTGTTAGATAGGAAAAGCTAAGAAGCAAAACTCAGGTCTACACACACCTCTTACTATACCACATACACCTTGGCAAGATCTTAGTATAGACTTTGTTCTAGAATTGCCCAAAATTGCCCAAGGTTATGACTCCTTTTTTGCTATTGTGGATAGATTTTCTAAGATGGCTTACTTTATCTCTTGCTCTCTGATGCTTTGCATATGGCTAAGTTATTTGCTAAAGAGATTATTAGGTTACATGGCCTACCCACTTCTATAGTATTTGATAGGGATGTTAAGTTTGTTAGCTACTTTTGGAAAACTCTTTGGAAATTATTTGGGACTACATTGAAGTATTCTTCTGTATTTCACCCTCAAACTGATGGTCAAACTGAAGTTGTTAACTATAGTTTAGATGATTTACTTAGATGTTTGGTAAAAGAGAAGCTTGAAAATTAGGATCCTCATGCTGAGTTTGCTTATAATAATTTTGTGAATAGATCGACTGGTAAGAGTCCTTTTGAGATTGTCTATGATGTTTTCCCATGCCCACCCATTAACCTCATTCTTTTGCCTACTGATTATCGTCCATATGATTTTTGCCAATCTTTTGTTGAGCATATATATGATTTGCATGCTGAGATTAGACGATTTTTTCTCTTTTTTTTTGAGTAATGGTACCTATAAATTAGTTGCTAATGCACATCATAGGCATAGAGAATTTAATGAAGGTGATTATGTGATGGTACGCATTTGTCCTGAACGTTATCCTAAAAATACTATTAAAAAGTTATATGCTCGAACAATTGGGCCTTATCTTGTTCTTCGTAGGCTTGGATTCAATGCTTATTTAATTGATTTGCTATCGAATATATCTATTAGTCTAGTTTTCAATGTGGTAGATTTGTTTCCTTACCGAGGTACATTTGAGCCTCCTGCTTTGCCTTCTTTTGTTTCTGCAGGCACATTTTCCACACCTGTTCCCCATGCTCCATCTGTGCCTTTGGACCCGCTAGACGTCATTGTCGTTTTCTTGTTCGTTGGAAAGATCATGCTTCCACCGATAGCACTTGCCTCACTGAAGAAGAATTTCATTGTGTTGATCCTGATCTCTTGGATAATTACTTGTATGTTACCTCATTAGTGTCGAGTTCTTTTCAACGGGGGGGAAATGGTAGAGATTATACATGTGTTTTCCATGCTTATATTAGGTATAAATATGGAAAGTAGATATTTAGCTATTTAATTTTTTTATTAGGGTGTTATTTAAATTTTAAGTAACTAGTTTCATATTTCTCTTTTATGTTTATTTCTAGAAGATGTTTGTTTCCTAGTTTTATCTAAGAGCTTCTCTATAAATAAACTCTTCTACGTTCATTATTTTTCAGACTTAATTAATGATATATAACTATTCAGAAATTCTCTCTCTAAAATTATTCATCTTCTTCTCTAAATTCTTCTCTTCTTTTTCCTAAATTCCTCTCTTTCTCTTCTTTCTTTCATCTCTTCTAAATTTTCACTCTCCCTCTATATCACGTTGGCAACCAGACAAAAATCATGGAGAACGAAGCCCTTTGAGAAAACTAGAACTCATTGTGAGCTCTACATATTTCCAAACTTGAGGAATATTTTAGAGCTTGGATGTGGAATTGGAATAATAGACTAGTCATGAAGCTAAATAAGTTATATGTATAAATAGGAAGCAAAATGAAAGCAGAGGTGAAGACAGAGGAAAAGGGCTGTAGACACAACATAATATGGCTTATATTTTCTTCGAGATGAATTATATAAAATAAACATTTTGAAAGTGACTTTTAGAAAAAAGCTTATATTTTAAAAATCTTTGTAAAATATATAAGATTTTTGCATGCTCTAAAGTGATATTGAGCGTGATTAAACATTGTTAAAAAAGACTACTTTATAAAGAAATTAAGAATATATATGTCTTTTACTAAAACTCACTTTTAAAAGGTTCCTTAAAAAAAAAAAGACTCTTTTGAAAGTGAGCTTTAATAAAAGGCCTGTATTTTTAATTTTTTTATGAAGTTAATATGCTCTCGTTCATACCCGACGTTCATGCTTGACATTATACTCAACCCTATACTCGACTGTGTAAAAAGATTACTTTACCGAGAGTTTTAGAAAATAGGTCTTTTACGAAAGAGGAGTGCTAAATTCACTCTCTTTTTCACTATTCAGTTTAGTAAAATCCATGTATCAAGCAGTGAGATTGGAGAGTGGAAAAGAGAGTGATTATAGCACTTCTCTTTACTAAAAGTCACTTTCAAAATGTCTATTTTGCATAATTTCCCTTACTAATATCGCTCCTGATCATTACTAGAAGTCACATTTATCCCCAAGCCACAAGGTTGAATAATTTGAGTCACTCTATGTAAAAGCTATAATTTGAGGTGTATAAAATAAAGGATTTTTCCTTAACATCAAGAAGTAAAATACTAGCCATCAGGAACGCATTGGACATATTTTAATAGAGAAGAAAGTTTATAAAATGATGGTAATGGATTACGAACAAGTATCGTTGCCAATAGAAAGCCTTACTATTTACTAGCTTGCTCACAGCTCATAACTCCAAAACAGAGAAACCTCACGAAAGGTTTCTCCTAGTAACATCAAACATGTCTTCAGTCCAACATTCAATCCCATCCAAATCAAAATCAGCCATCTTCGACGAGCATCGATGGGTCACTCAAATTCGTCAAATGATTGAAGAAGAACTTGAGGATGATAATGAAGTTGCCGTCTCCATTTTCAACGTACCCAAATTCCTAATGGCTAGTGATCCGGGTTCCTACACCCCACAAGAAGTAGCCATTGGCCCTTACCATTATTGGCGTCCGGAGCTCTATGAAATGGAGAGGTACAAGCTAGCCTCAGCCAAAAGAACTCAAAAGCACCTCCAAAGCGGCCATAAATTTCAAGATCTCGTTAACCAGTTGACGAAGCATGAACTGAGGATTAGAACTTGTTACCACAGGTACTTAGACTTCAGTGGTGAAACGTTAGCTTGGATGATGGCCATAGATGCCTCATTTTTGCTTGAGTTCATTCAAGTTTACGCCATCAAAGACGGTAAAGTCCTGTCTAGACTCTCCTCAAGGATGTCACATTTGGTTGACTATGCAGGGAGAAAGTCAGCGCACAACGCTATACTAAGAGACATAGTAATGCTGGAAAACCAAATCCCATTGTTCGTGTTGAGAAAGGTGTTAGAATTCCAATTTTCGTCTCTAGAAGCTTCCGACGACACGCTGTTCGCGATGCTGGCGGGATTTTACAAAGAGCTTTCTCCTTTCAAGATGGTGCAAGAAGGCGTGCCGGATATTCAAGTCTCGGAATGTGCTCACTTGTTGGACTTCCTGTACGACATGATCACACCAAAAATAGAACCCGAACGACAAGATGTAATTTTTGAAGTCATCGAGGAAAGTCAAGAAGCTAAAGAAGGCGATAAAGAGGGATCTATTGGCAACTCAAATTCGGTAAAACAGCTTCTCACTGTTATCAGGAAGATGGTTTCGAAACTAAATAAAGGTCCAATATGTCTCCTGAAAAGGGTACTTTTCTCTAGACCAGTTAAAGTGATTTTAAAACTGCGTTGGACAGTCATATCCAACCTTCCCGGATTCAGAGTCCTTAAAACGCCGGTTGAGTACTTCTTTTTCAATGATGAAAGCAAAGAAGAAGTCAAACCAGAAGAAGGGAATCTTAATAACAAGCCACCATTGATTGAAGAGATCACTATCCCTTGTGTGACTGAGCTCTCCAAATCCGGTGTCCATTTTTTGCCAACAAACGGTAACCTCTTAACTATCACTTTTGACGTTAAAACAGTTACTTTTTACCTCCCCATCGTTAGTTTAGACGTCAATGCTGAGGTCATAATAAGAAACTTAGTTGCCTATGAAGCAGCAAACGCATCTGGGCCGTTAGTTTTTACACGTTACACTGAGTTAATGAATGGGATTATTGATACTGAGGAGGATGTGAAGCTACTTAGAGAAAGAGGTATTATTTTGAACCGTTTGAAGAGTGATGAAGAAGTGGCTAACTTGTGGAATGGTATGAGTAAGTCAATTAGATTGACGAGAGTGCCCTTCTTGGATAAGGTGATTGAAGATGTGAACAAGTATC
>JXTC01000906.1:0-52100 GCA_002914845.1 Trema orientale
TAATATTGAGATTGGGTGACTACACAATAATGGGTAATTATCTCCTCTTCAATTTAGCTAGTTGCCTTTTTTGGGATTAGGCAGGTCAACTATTTGTGGTGGTAAAAAATCACACAACACTAACAAAAGACTTTGCACCCCACCTCCTCAGTGTAATAAATTTACAATTTGTGTGGCAATATGTTTTATGCTCAGTTGAAAAAGTGAAAGTGGTAGATCTTACTATTTACAACATTAATTGATAAGGGTTAAGTAGCAAAATACCATGCACTTTAATTCTACCCCAATAGTAAGAATATGACATGCCTTCTTTGTTCCTATAAATTCCCTTTCTCATTTCCAAAGAAAATTATCTAAAACAAATGGCTTTCTATTCTTCCTATCTTCTGCTCCAATTTGAAACATCGATTCCCATTTTCCTAATAAAAAAGAAAAAAGAGAATTTTCTACTGTGCTTGTGGATTCATTAATATAATTATCGTGATGGTAGTCTTTAAAACGTCATTTTTTTTTTCTCTAGAATGACATTGATAATATGTAACTACGTAAGTGGAGAAAGGGTCCAAAGGTTCCAAGGGTCATCTTAGGCGGCTTAAGAACTAGCTAGACTTGTCATGTCATTAAGTGATTCTCGGCACTCATAATCTCGTGATGTTCACGTGATCAGTACTAGATACATAGATTCCTATAAATTCCCTTTCTCATTTCCATAGAAAATTATCTAAGACAAATGGGTTTCCATTCCTCCTATCTTCTGCTCCAATTTAAAACATTAGCTCTTGTAGTAATATGTTGCAACTGCATAATGTTGAACATTGATACAGACAAAGAGGCTTTGATGCTGTTCAAGTCCAGTGTAAGCTTGGCCCAAAGCTCATCCCCATACAACTGGACCGGAGTTGTTTGCAACAACAACAAACCGGGCCAGAGAGTAGTGGGCCTCCATCTTTCTGGGTTTGGGCTTTATGGGTCCATAAGCCCACATATTAGCAACCTCTCTTTCCTCCAATCCCTTGAGCTCCAGAACAACTTCTTCACAGGACCAATCCCTGATGAGATCGGTAACCTTTCCCGCCTAAGGCTTCTCAACACGAGCTTCAATCTCATCCATGGCCTTCTACCCCCAAAAATTTCCCAATTGAGCTCACTCGAAACCCTAGATTTGATGTCGAATCGGATCACGGGCAAAGTCCCCGAACAACTGGGCCACCACTTGACCAAGCTCGAGGTCTTGAAGCTTGGGCGGAACAATTTCTATGGCGAAATCCCTAAATCCTTAGCTAACCTCTCCGCCCTCACAACCTTAAATCTGGGGACCAATTCCTTTAGCGGAGCCATACCCAGTACCCTGGGTCGCCTTCGTAAGCTCACGGAGCTCGATATCACCATTAACAACCTCACTGGTCCTGTTCCGCCATCGATATACAATCTGACCTCTTTGGTCAGGCTCGCCGTAGCTTCGAACCAGCTCTCGGGTGAAATCCCCTATGATGTTGGCCATAAGCTTCCGAAGCTCTTGATTTTCATTTTCTGCTTCAATAGGTTCACTGGGAAAATTCCTGGGTCACTCCATAATCTCACTAATATACAACAGATTCGTACGGCTCACAATTTTCTCGGTGGAACAGTCCCTCCGGGGCTCGGGAACCTCCCTTTTCTTCGGATGTATAATATTGGGTTCAATAACATTGTTAGCTCCGGCCACAATGGTCTTAGTTTCCTTTCTTCATTGATAAACAGTACCAAGCTCACTTACCTTGCCATTGATTGTAATCTATTAGAGGGCGTTATTCCAGATTCTATTGGGAACCTCTCTAAGGTTATCTTGAAACTCTACATGGGAGGGAATCGTATTTTTGGTGAGATACCCACTTCGGTTGGTCGTCTCAGGAGCTTGACTCTGCTAAATTTGAGCTCAAACTCGCTCTCTGGTGAAATCCCACCTCAGATTGGTGAGCTCCAGGAGCTTCAGATGCTGGGTTTGGGGAAGAACAGATTATCGGGTGTTATTCCGAATGCCTTAGGTAATCTCCGGAAACTAAATGATGTCGATTTATCTGGGAATTTTTTGTTTGGCTATATACCATCCAGTTTTAGAGACTTTGAGAATCTGCTTTCCATGGACTTGTCTAACAATAGGCTCAATGGTAGCATTCCTGAAGAGTTTCTTCTTAATCTGGCTAGCTTGAGCACTGTTTTGAATCTCTCAAACAACTATCTAAGGGGACTTTTGCCTAAAGAAATTGGGGTTTTGGAAAATGTTGTCACAATTGACCTTTCCAACAATCTCTTATCGGGTGATGTTCCGATCTCAATCAAGAATTGTAAGAGCTTGGAGGCATTGTTCATGGCTTACAATAGATTCTCTGGTCCTATTCCAATTACTCTAGGACAAATGAAAGGCCTTGAAGTGCTCGACCTATCGTCTAACCAGCTTTCTGGGTCCATTCCTGATGAGCTGCAAAATTTAAAGGCCCTGAAGTACTTGAACCTTTCCTTTAACAACCTTGAAGGAGTAATTCCCGTAGGTGGAGTATTTGAAAACACAACTGGCGTCCACTTAGAAGGTAACAACAAGCTTTGCTTGTATTTGGGATGCCAAAATATTGGAAATGCTCGTAGAAGAATGGTAAAAGTATTTATCATTGCTGCTATCTCATCAACTTTAGCACTCAGTTTAGCCGTTGGATTAATGCTGCTCTATCTTTGGAAAAGCAAAGCAAAAGTTACACAGGCTTTTGATCGACCACCGAAAGAAAAACATCAAATGGTTTCATATGAAGAACTCCGTCGCACAACTGGGAATTTCAGCATGGATAATTTGATTGGAAATGGAAGCTTTGGCTCAGTTTACAAAGGGTATCTTAGAGTTCAAGACATTGCTATTGCAGTAAAGGTCCTCAAGAATGGATCTTGGAAGAGTTTTGCTGCTGAATGTGAGGCGCTGAGGAATGTGAGGCACCGAAATCTTGTTAGACTGGTAACAAGTTGCTCCAGCATAGACTTCAAGAACCATGATTTTTTGGCTCTGGTTTATGAGTATCTGAGCAATGGGAGCTTGGAGGACTGGATAAGGGGCAAGAGAAGAAAAGTAGATGGAAGGGCATTAAACATTGTTGAGAGATTGAACGTGGCTATTGATGTTGCTTGTGCGTTGGATTACCTGCACCATGATTGTGCAGTTCCAGTGGTGCACTGTGACATAAAGCCTAGCAATATTCTTTTGGACGAGGATATGACTGCAAAGGTAGGGAATTTTGGTCTGGCCAGGTTGCTAATGATGGAGAAGAGAGACACACAAACTTCTATCAGCTCCACGCATGTCCTAAAAGGCTCCATTGGATACATACCTCCTGGTCAGTACTTAGTACTTTTGGATATATATATATATATTTATTATGAGTTAGTGAAACTATGTAGAGTCATTCATTGCAATTGATGGTCATCATATTTCTAATAGGGTCATCGTATTTGTGAGCCACAATTTATATTATTAGTTTGTTCTTAGACCAAATATCGTATGATGATTAGTGATCAAATTTGCATTACCATTTATGATATCACATGATATCCTTTTGTAGATATAATGAAAAGCTTTTTCATAATTTTTTTTTTATTTCATTTTATTTTTAACTAAGCTTGTTGACTCTGTAAATGAACTGGCAGAGTATGGCCTAGGAGAGAAACCATCCATAGCTGGAGATGCATACAGTTTCGGAGTAATGTTGTTGGAGCTCTTTACAGGGAAGAGCCCTGCCGATGAAAGATTCACAGAAGAGCTAAATCTATCTCAGTGGGTGAAGTCAAGCTTTCCTAAAAAGCTTGGGGAAATAATAGACTGTGAGCTTCTAAAACTTGGGGATGATCTGTATTACCAAGGCCACTATGTCAGCAGAAACCTACAATATGATTGTCTGACCACAGTCATTGAAATTGGACTCTCTTGCAATATAAATTCTCCTAATGGGAGATTGAACATGAGAAATGCTCTTCACAATCTCAAATCTGCTAAACAGAGCCTTCTTAAACATACGGCTTTGGGAACATGAAGTTGATAAGATTATGTGAACCAAGCTAATCCTGGCCTTTGTATATATATATTTTTTTAAAGTACGTTGAATTTATCAACCAATGTTTTCAATATCCGTAGTAATTACGGGAATCTGTAGTACTGTATCAGATGGAAATTGGACAATGAGCTTTCATGCATTGTAATAAGTAAGCTTAGATTTTGCTTGAGCATTTCTTTCATTCAAGTTTATATTATAAATACTTCCTGAAATTCCATTGTACCGAATACTGAGGTCCTGAAAATCCATATTACAATCGGGATAAGGGTAAGGTCTCTCAAGTGAGTAACAAATACGAAGTTGGAGGACTGAAGTCTGCTATGGAGAGGAATTAGAACAGGGAAAAGTGTGCGTAAGCATAAGAGAAAAGTTAGCGAAAAAAATAGTTGTGCGCCCTGCCAAGTTATTGATAAAATGAAAGTGAAGCTACAAATTTGAAAGAAAAAAAAAAAAAAACGTAACAAGGGGAGGTGTATTCAGAAATCAGTCTAAACAATCCATTCCAATGGTGAAAAAGTAGAATATGTCATTTTAATTTCTTTTCAAATGGTAGCTGAAAGAATATCCAAGTACACTATTGTGTAATTTGATCCTTTCATAGTTCAAATCACTTTATCTTTTTTTTTTTTTTTGAGGGAATCACCTTATCATAAATAAAATATACTTTAAGATGTGGACCAACTCATAAGATAAAACTCCCTGTGCTTCTTGAAAATATATATGTATATTTCTTTTTCTTTTCTTCCCTGATTAATTTCTTTCTCTGGCATCTACAGCTTATGGTGCTGAAATATTGAATACAATTGGCTATACATAGGCAAGACAGGCAGCTAAAGAGCTAGGAAATAAGGCAAAATATTTAGGTGTGTGCCGTTTATTGCCGAGTTGTTTAGAAGCAAAGGGCACTTCATCAAATCCCAAGTGGCAGCTGCAACAGGTAATTAGCATAACATATGTACGTACATGTTTGTGGATTGCTTAGTTTATGTACAATTTATTTGACTAATTTATTTGATGGTGGCATTGAATAGGTTCAACTATTTTGATTCAGCTACAAAAGGACATGAAAAAACAACTCAGTTCAGTAGGAAGAAACAACACAGAGGAAGATTCTAATTTATTTGTTCACATTTATAGAGGTAGATTCTCTTCCAAAACCTGTGATATATACTTCCTTCCTATATAAATACATATATGCCTTATTATACACATACCAACCCCAACAATCGTAACATTTTACTGAATGACTAGCATAGTATTTCACACCAAGTAAAGACTAAATGAAAAACCAAACTTTCATTCCACAACTCTAATTGAAGAATCGACCTTTGATTCCCATATTTGATTGTTTAAGAAGGTCATGTTTGGCAGTTTTCAGACTGTTAAGAGCAAGCCTCAAGCTCATGCATCCATCAGGGGAATCTCTAGCACAAGAGAGTCCAATCTCTATTATTTCGGTCAGGCAATCATATTGATTTTCTGGGCTTATGGATACATCTTCATTGTTTGGATTCCTGGAAAATTCCAGTAACTCAGAGTCTATCACCTGCACCAGATTTTACGGGAAAGCTAACTGCATCCATTTGGACAGGTTTAGCTCTCCTGTGAAACTTTCATGTGTAGGACTCATCCATGTGAAGAGCTCTAACAACATCACTCTAAAGCTGTATGCATCTCCTGCTGTGGAGGGCCTTACCCCTAGACCATACTTTGCAGCCACAGTTCAAAATTTTTGTACTGTCTAAGAAATCTTTACTGGAGATTGCTATGCTATATGATCATCATTAGAAATAACTCGAGATAAAATTAACAGAGTAGATTTTGAATCAAATGAGTTTAGTGAAAACAATTACTAGACTAATTGGCGAAGACAAACATCAAAATTGGATCGAGGATCTCAAAGTAATAGTTTTGAATATCATGACCGACCTTTGAATGAATCACATAACAAAAACCAAAATAAGGAATTTCTCATATACGAAAATAAGGAGTTGTTAATGTTTGCTCGTCGTACGACTATGGATACACTTTTCTTAACACAATACGTTAGGAAATTCTATTTTGGGCCACATATTTTAAATAATTGTACTAGGCCATATTATTCTTAAACAGACTGAATAAGTGATTTAAAAATAAGAGAAATTTAGGTAGATGACCAATATTTTAAATTTGATTAAATAATGTCCACTTTTAAAATTTTATAGCTAAATGTCCAGGTATATATATTTTTAAGGTATATATATTTTTACACTTGGTAGATACACATATCTACCAATTTTAGTTACTGTACTGATTTGCATTAGATATATAATTTTTTATACTTGGTATATAAAATTTTACACTTGGTATATAAGCATATATACTAGACATTTTGCTATAACATTTGACAAAGGGACATTTACTGAAATTGGATTCAAAATTTGGTCACATTTCTATAAGTCCCATTTAACAAGGTTGAGTCAGAATATTCAACTGAGTATGGATACCAATGTGGATACCCTATTAGTCATCTAGTTGAGTGTGATGTACCCAACACTAGATTATTTAAAGAAAATATTAGGGTTATAATCTCCATCACCTTTTCACGTATGCTCATTCTCTTTGTGGCATGCCATCAATTAAAGAGAGTTTCATCTTAATATTTTAGGGATTAGGTTGTATGCAATATCAAACCTTCTGTCAATCATAATCAATTTCTAACACTTCCATCTTCGGTTTATCCTCCAAATTACAGTCATCTATTATGGACTCAGGTATAATCAATGAATCCCAACCCATCAGTTTTGCATGAATGATCTAGAGTTTGTATTTAGTTTTTACAATCTCATATTTATCCTAATATATTTTCTTTACTGTGGGAATCGGTTGACCGGTTGGCATAATGTGACATTCAAAAATTGTCATTATCGTTTTCAAAAGTCAAAAAAAAAAAAGAAAAAAAAGAAAAATAAACCCTGAAGAGCACAAATAAGGTTGAGCACTTATACATCTTACACCAAATTGTCTATGTTGTTCACTTATTACACACTGTGCTTATTTATATTTTTGGAACTTATGTATCTAATAAAGGTTTAAATCATATCAAAATGAAAATTACAAATACAAAAGTAGCAAGTCTAACAATTAGCAAATATACAGTCTCTAGCTGACTGCCATAGGAATTGTAAGTGACAGTATACTAACTGGGAGGTATGTAACCGATTGACCCCTTCAAGACATGAGTGGAACTGATTGAGGCCTGAGCTTTCTCTCCTTTCTCCATCATCAGCAACCTGGCTAGTCCAAAATCTCCCACTTTGGCCGTGTTTGGTGTGCCGTGTTGTATTGTATTGTATTTTAATGTATTGTATTGTGTTGTATTGTATTGTATTATTCTATTGCAGTACTATATTTGGTTTTGCATTTGTATTAAGATGGTGTATTAAAAAGTTAATTTTGAAATATACCATTTTTAAAAATTTATTTAGAAAAATACTATTTTTAAAAATATTTAGGAAAACACCAATTGAAAACTTATCACTTTTAAAAATTTATTAACGAAAAAATCATTTTTTAGATATAAATTTCGAAATATACTACTTTAAAAAATTTGTTTTAGAAAAATACCTCTTTTGAAAGGGATAAAGTGATGTGAGAGAGAAACTAAGAACATAAAAAGTAAGGAGAGTGTGTACTGTACAATATTACGCTAAAGTTAAAATTATGTAATACAGTATAATACAGATTTTTTATTCTATATTAGATAATACGCTCCGTATTGTATTAAATTTTGATGTCGTATTAAATAATACAATACAAAAGCACAACCAAACACAATATTATGTTTGATTAATACAATACAGAGTCCTTATACAGTGTACTAAATATGACCTTTGGTACTTAAATAAGCAAACTTGGTCCTTTTGGGTTTTTTAAATATATATTATCTCCCTTTTTCTTTTTTTTTTTTTTTTAATTTGGTCATGTTTGGTACATTGTATACAGATTCTGTATTGTATTAATTAAATATAATACTGTGTTTGGTTGTGTTTTTGTATTATATTATTTAATACGACATCAAAATTTAATATAATATGGAGAGTATTATCTTACATAAAAAAAAAAGGGTCTGTATTACACTGTATTACACTGTATTATCTATGATCAATATAAATAAATGGGCGCGTCTACAGTAGGGGCGCCCCTACGTAGGGCCCTGTCTATTCACCGTTGGATGGGAATCTGTATATAAATAGATTCTCCACAGATTCCCGTTATTTCCCACAGATTCCCATCCAACGATAATTAAGGTATGACCCTACGTAGGGACGCCCCTACCGTAGTCATCCCCTAAATAAATAATAGAACTGCATTGGGAAAAACAATAAAAAAAAGCCATTATTCATTTTGAAGCCAATAATATTTTGATTTTGAGTAAACAATGACCAATGCAAGCCTGCCAAACCGATTCAAATGGGAGGTCTTGTTGTCCGCACGTCTTTATTTATTTAATAGTTTCTTTTTGCCCTGAATACCTCATATATAATTATAATAATCGAAAGGGCACCACACCAGTACGTTTTTTTTTTGGGGTATATTTTTTTGTTTTTTTAAGGGTTATAATGATATTAATAGTCCTTGAATTATACTTATAGTATTATTTTGCCTCCTGAATTTTCAACTTACATAATAATGGTCTATGAATTATGTAATTATTGTAACAATGATTCTTTTATCACACACTTTTAAATATTTAAGAAATAAGTCATTATAGAGCACACGCACATGGTTTGGTAACTATGTTCAAGAATAAGATTATGAATTTTTAACTTATACAGTAGACTATCAAGACTTATGTAATTATTGCAGCAGTGATCTTGTTTCACAAACTGTTAAATTTTTGACAGAAATAAGTCTTCTGCAAAGCACACAATTACAATTTAGTAATTATGGCTAAAAATAATATTCTAACTTGTAGAAGTAAATAATGCATAATTATACACTTTGTTCATGACTATTTTTCGTTAAAAAACTAACAATTTGTGACTATTTTCCATTATTAAATTGAAAATTCGTGAAAAAAAGTGATAAAATGAGTATGATTCAGGGACCACTACTATATTTAGCTTTATACTTTAACTTATTTATAGGTATTCTTTTGTCTAATTAAAATTCATCATGCACGTATTTTCATGGTAAAATGTGCTAGGAAGAAATCACTTTCCCACTTGTGACTTTTCGTATATGTGAATAGTACCGTATGTGTGAATAGTGTCATATAAGTCAGAATTGGCTTCATATGCTCATAGGAAGACTGAAAAGACCAACGCTTTGTCCTCGTCATCAGTCTTAACTCCAATAGCCTTCAATTCAGAAATGATGCCGTTTAGGACAGTTAAATGATCTAATATTATTGTACCTTTACTCATACGTAGTGCATGAAACTGCTCCTTTAGGTACACCTAATTTGAGATTCCTTTCGCCTGATATAATACTCCGAGCTTTTCCCAGAGCTCCTTGGCTGTAGATATTCTAAGCACATTTGCCAGAATATTTTTTGTTAGACACATCCGTATCACACTTGTAGCTCTATCGTCTAAATCTTCCCAGTCTTTATTGCTAATTTTGGCTTTTTCAGAAATATCTCTTCCTTTCAAAACCTTGTGCAGACCAGATTAAATTAATAAATCCCTGACTTAAACTTGCCACAAGCCAAAGTTGATGTTGCCGTAAAATTTCTCTAAATCAGCTCTGATCGGAGTTGCATACTTAATTCCTGACATTGCTTTACACTTTCTTGCTTGAGAAACCCGTCAAAAAAATTTCGTATAGGGTTCAAATGCTCTCACTTGAATACAACTTCGTTACAAAAATTTTTTTAGACTACCATCAAGCACTAGTGTGCCGAAGAACCGACCACAACTTGTCTCTTTGATACCAGTTGTTGGGAAGAAATCACCTTCTTACTTGTGACTTTTCGTATGTGTGAATAGTATCGTATGTGTGAACAGTGTCATATACGTAAATATTACTGTACACGTAAATAGTGATCTCTGAAATAAAGATAGGAATAAATTAATACAACAAGACACAAATTTATGTGGTTTACCCAATTGGGCTATGTCCACGGAATTACTAAAGATCTTTCACTATAGGGAGAAAATTTGTTACAAGTGTTTACAAATACTCACTCACAACTCTGATCCCAAATATACCCAAGCACTCTCTCTTATAAGTATTTTTTCACTCACACTTTTTGCTAATACTCTTTGAAATCTCCTCTTACACAAAAAAGCTCTCTTTGAAAGGAGAGAAACAAAGAGAAAGGAAATGATTTAATCAGAGGAAACACTTAAATTGCTTCTGATTTTGGGATGATTTGATGGAGTTGTAAAGGGGTCTATTTATAGACCAAAGCCCTTCCCCTTCACATAGTTGGTAGCCTACAATGGTTGCCCATTGTTAACAAAAATGGGTTGGCAAATTTTGTGTTGAATTGTCAAGCCAATAATGTTGACTTTCCAAAAAGGTGGTTGTTTATTCTTTTTGACCTCAACGAAATGTAGGGAGAGAAAGAGCATTAAATAATGTGCACTTATTGTTAATATATATTTTTTTCTAACAACTCAAATTATTGTAGGGATTAGATAATGATCCAATAGCTAAAAAGAAAAAAAAAAAGAAAACCTATAAACACGTGAAAAAAAAACTATTGGATAATGATCCTACTCAGAAATATGAAACATGGAATACTAGTTGTTAATATAATTTATTGTTGACAATTACGAGAGAATTTAATAATTACGGATTCTATAAATTAGTTGACAAGTATAGGAACCGATAATAATATATGAGGATCTAACATATAGACATTATTTTATTCTTAAATTAAAAAAAAAAAAGAAAACATATAGACACTATTTTTACGACAGTTGAAACGAATAATTCTATTACTTCTAAAACTAAAGAAAGCCTTTTTTTTTTTGTTCTCCAACATCTAATAGACTTTATAATGTTTCTGGTTTGCAACATTTTCTCTTTTTCTTGTACTTGAATTATTGCAATTTTAATTTACTATCGTTTCAATGAACTAAAAGTGTCAAAATCGACCGGGCCCAAAGAATCAGCTCGCGGCCCGTCATTGTGGCCCGCTTTGGGCGGGTCAGCTCGGCCCGGCCCACCCATTTTGATACCTCTAAATGAAACTTTTTTATGCAATATGATTTAGGAGAAATTAGGCGTAGTACAACATTTTGGCCAAACATTATATTTATACGACGTAAAATTATGTTTATATGGTGTCCGGAGTTTAAATGAAATGTATACGACTTTCTTTCAATCTTTTTTTTTAATTTTACGGTGCTTGATGTCAGCTGTCTGGGCCGATATTTATTTTTAATGGTGTACGCGCGTATTCACGTGTCAGACGCATTGATGCTCTACAGTCTTTTTTTTAGTCTTTTTATTTTGTCTTTTTCTATTAATGTTCTTTTGGATAGATTTTATTTTTTTAATGATAGATTTAGCTTTTCTTTTAATTTTTTTTTTTGGGATATTATGTTTAAGTTTTTGAATCCTTTACTGTGTGTTTTGGCTATTTTTAAGATAGAATTACAACATTCTAAAATAGAATTATTTTTTGAATTCAAAAAAAGAATTAACTTTCAGGATAAAGTTTTATTTCTCTTTGACTATTTCTATACAGTTTTAGTATAAATTAACCTTTTAAATCTTCTTTTTTTGGAAAAAAATGTTTTTCTCTTTTATTTTTTATTTTGAATTTACTTTGTTTAGGATAGAATAATGTTTTTTGAATAGAATAAAGAATTACTTTTTTTTAAGGATAAAGTTATTTAGTCTTTTATTTATTTTTATATAGTTTAAGTATTTATATGAGATTCTCTGAAAAAAGAAATCTATGTCTAAGATATTAAGCTATCACTTGGTTATATGTGTTATCTGAGAAAATTTGAAATGATCTTTAGTGTTCTTTATTATCNCTTGCCAAAGGTTTCTTATTCGCTAAATAAAAACAAAAATACCATAAGTATCTTACTTGGTTATCATAAGTACCTTACTTGGTTATCAGTGAGTGGGTGGGGGTGGGGATTGAGTATTAGGTCGAGAGTTCGACTCCTAAGGTGTATGCGTTATTTTTCTTTCTTTATAATAAAGTGGAGGTCATTAGTTAAGGCCCATTTTTTTTTAAAAAAAAATATCCAATTCGATTATAAAAAAATACCACAGATATCTTATCCAGTTACTATAAGTATTATATCTAGTTACCATATGTATTCTATCCGATGGCCATAAGTATCATGCCTAGTAAATAAAAATTATTTTTGAATGAATGAGCTTTTTTAAAGGAGGAAATATTATATAGGTATTCTATATGGTTAAAAAGAAAGGATTACCTTAGGTATCCTATCTGATTACCATAAGTATCCTACCAGATTTAAAAAAAAATTAGTTACCATGAGTATCATGTCTTGTTACCATAAGTATCATATCGGTTACTA
The DNA here is from genome assembly GCA_002914845.1 of Trema orientale. Classification (NCBI taxonomy): domain Eukaryota; kingdom Viridiplantae; phylum Streptophyta; class Magnoliopsida; order Rosales; family Cannabaceae; genus Trema; species Trema orientale. The sequence continues at coordinate 12,569 of JXTC01000906.1, forward strand.
TAAGTATCATATCGGTTACTATAAGTATCATACCTGGTAAATAAAAATTATATTTGAATGAATGAGCCTTTTTAAAAGAGGAAATATTATTATAGGTATCCTATATGGATAAAAAGAAAGGATTACCTTAGGTGTCCTATCCAGTTACCATAAACATCCTATCCGATTTAGAAATAAAATATGTGACCATAAGTGTCCTGTCTAGTTACAACAAGTATCATATCCGGCTACTATAAGTATCATACCTAGTAAATAAAAATTATTTTTGAATGAATGAACCTTTTTAAAGGAGGAAATATTACCATAGGTATCCTATATGGTTTAATAAAAAAAAAAGATTACCTTAGGTATCCTATCCGATTACTATAAGTATCATATCTGGTTATTATAAGTATCATACCTTGTAAATAATAATAATATAAAAATGAATGAATAAGTCTCCTCAAAGGAAGGAAATATTATCATAGGTATCCTACATGGTTAAAAAGAAAGGATTACCATAGGTATCCGATCATGTTATTTTGGTATCCACAAATTGGAAGCTGAATTATGTGTTTCTTATTTCAAAAAGAATAAAACAATATGAGAAAAAAAAAATAGATCATATCTGGTTATTTGTAGTAACTAGAAATTGGAAGAAGAGTCTGAGAGTTTTTTATTACATTTTTTTTAAAAAAAAGTTATCATAAATATCATAATATGTTACCTATAATATTCCTAGAAATTGGACTGAGAGTTTGTATTTATTTTAAAAAAAAAAAACCACAGGTATCATAACATGTTACCTATAGTATTGGATAAATGAGTATGAGAATTTAGATATTTTATTACTAAAAAAAGAAACATGGTTAAGAACTTTATTGAAAAAAATTATTCAAAATATTTGTGATATTGCAGTTAAAGATTTCTAAATGCGAAAATAAAATATAATCACACAAATAAAATAAAAAATTGAGTGCAAAAAGGTCAAAAAAAGAGAAATAAAGAATAGTTACAAGCGTTGATCATTATCTTGTCCTTTTGTAGTATCACACTATGACTTTTCATTTTCCTTTCTTTTTAAAATAGGCCAACGATATTGTCCCGCTCGACCAAATAAGAGTACCAATCACGTTTGAGAAGGGGCCCGCGGAGATAAAATATAAAAAGAAGATGCGAGTCCTACAAGCTGATAAAAAAATTTTCTTTGACCCCTGTTAGCTGGTTATGTGTATTTTAATTGCCAAAAAAACATTCTCCTATACTGGTCATCAGGGTTGTATGGGTAATTGCAAGTGTGTAAGTGTGGGTTATGTTGTATTTTCACATGCATCAGTGAGGGCAGAAAAGTAATTACATACGTAAAAGAGCGGGAAATCTCCAATTGCAGGAGATCACGATTTGGCAATAAAGATCATAGAAAAATAATCGCTATCACATTGGCCCAAACATGTGAACGAAAGGGATAACTCTTACAAGAAATGAGTAATATAGATGCTGAGAGTTACGACTTTCAAGCATGACATAGCCAAAATAGGTTAGATCTGTCCAACTTTGGAGGTACGCTTTTGAACTAGGAAGTATCAAATGTAATTTTCTTATTGAAAACATAGAATGACATAAAAAAAAAATCATACGAAATAATGGAAGAGAAATAAATGATTTGATTTAAATGTAACAAAGAATCACATGAAATAATACATGAATTGATTAAAAAGATTTGAGGATTTGTGACTGAAACTTATTTTCAATAAAAATGAAACTTATTTTCAACAAAAAATGAAAAAAAAAATAAGGCACACATTATAAACATAGAATAAGACATAGCAAATAATCCAAAAACTTGAGAATATATGACGGAAAATTAAAAGATTTAGTATGGAAGTACATGAACATCTGAAATAAGATATGTTTAATACAAGTATAGTAAATGAAAGTCATCATAGAAGTCACTACATAAAATCTGTGGAATGGATGGAATCCTGGGTTGAGTCATTCATCATGTAGTCATAGGAATTAGCTGTTGCAACATCCGAACTGATGCGCCATCATTGCTCCTTCTCATGGGGCGGGATTGACAGTTACAAGCGTCATAGCCTATACCGTAATAAATCCTATATAACCTTGACTTCTTAACAGTTCCACTTGAACCAGGTCGAAGAATACCCTCTGTAGAGGAGCCAATATGTCCTGACCCTTTTGTTTTGACTGTTATCGGATCCTTGATAATGTTAGGATTATCACGGTGTCTACCTGGTATAACTTGATCATCATTGGTGCATAAGGATATTTTTTCAAATTCTATTCTGAAAAAAGCTGTGAGTATAGCAATTTCATCTTTTTCCAACCTGAAGGAGCTCTCTACTTTGGAAGAATAGTAGTTTATCAAGGTATAATCAGAGTTTAGGGATCTATAACTTGACATGTCCACAAGATCTCGTTGATTGTCAGAAACTTATAAATTTGCCAATTGCAATGAATTCTTTGCATTCTTACGCCATCGTTGCAAAATAAGTGATTTTGGGATAGCCCTAATATCAAAATTCTTCATGTATGCCCATATATGTCTGCACGGATATCCATCACTTTCAAACAATAAGCAAGTACACCTAAATTCATGCTTATGTATGGTATACTGGACTGTGCATCCTATTTCACCCTGACCAAACTTTGACAAATAGAAAATGTAGGACCCCCCTTTATCTTCACATGTAGTAATGGTGTAGGCATGTTCTTTACTTATCTGTTCAGTAATCTTGTAATATAAAGCTCTTGTAAAGATATCGTTTGCCTGTTGGTAATAGGTTTCGAGTATATTTGTTGGTGGAGGAAGCTCAGGCATTGTATGCTTGCTTATATAATCATAATGCAACTCAGTGTGTCTCATTTTAGAGAGAGCAAAGTCAAGTTGGGAGACGATATCATATAGTGTGTATTTTTCTACATGTTGGAGATCCTTCTTGATAGCAAAGTTCATGGACTCATATCGTTGAGTGGTCCTCATCCCTCCAAAAAAGTGGTCTCTTAAATAAGCCTCTGCCCAATTTTCTCTTTTTTCATAGAGTTGACGACACCACTCATTATCAACAAGATCAAAAGAATCTAACAATGCAGACCATTTTCTATCAAACTCTTCTTTAGTATAGTAGTTGTACATGAGATCAACAAAACCACACTTGAAGAGAGGATTTTTAACATTTCTTGTTGCATTATTGCCAAGATGCCAACCACATAACTGATGAGTAGCATCAGGCAAGAACTCTGAAATTGCATTTCTCATGGCAAGATCACCATCAGTTAAAACCATAGAGGGTTTCTTGTTTTGCATGCGATCCATGAATACTCTCAACAACCAACAAAAAGTATCAATTATTCCGTCTAATAAGAGAGCCAAGCCAAAAACACAAGACTCAAAGTGGTGATTGACTCCAACAAGAATGCATAATGGCTTGTGATACTTGTTTGTTTCGTATGTGGTGTCGAATGCAAGAACTTCACCGAAAGCTGCATAATCCTTTCGAGAAATTCCATCTGACCAAAAAAGATTGGACAACCTATCTTCCTCATCAACCTGATATTCGATATAGAAATCTGTATCTTTCTTGGACAGACAATCTAAATAACCCAAAGCTTCTTCTGAATCTGTTTCCAAGTTCCCTAATTTCGTAGAGCTGCAACCTTGTTATATACATCTCTCAATTGGAAAGGGAGCTTGTCATATCCACCAGATTGCAAGGCCACACGTAAAGTAATATTGGACGTTTTTATCCCAACTTTGTTCATAGACATAACTTGAGCAGCCACATCATCAGGAACTTTGCGTTTTGATCGGAGGAATTACATCTCAAGCACTGAGGCAATCTCATGGTTGTGTGAAAGGACAAACTCTTTTGCTATCCAGGTATCACTATCTCTAATTTGGACAACCCTAAGTGCTGCTTGACAACTTGTTCTTGTGATAGGCTTTGGTCTTTTTTTTCGGTTAGTTATGTTGATGAATTGATCTCTTTGAAAACGTTCTTTTGAGCATACCCATCTTTGCATGGTAATTTTATTGCCCTTCCTTTTGACATCATCAATCTGAAAACTGAAACCCTTCCACTTTGCATAGGTTATGTAAAATGTCTCCCATTTTTCTAGGGAAGTCATCTCCTTTCCAAGGATGTCTATAGTTTCAATCTCATTAATTCTTTTTGTTTATCGAAGAGCTTCAAGTATTGAAGGCCAGTTGGGTGATGATAGAGTATCTACATCCGTCATAGAGCTATCTCTGTACATGAGTATTTTGTATTAAACTTAGGATACGCTGACTCCAAAAATATATAGAGTAGTAACACAATGGATTATATTATGGGAGTTTGTTAAATAAAAGTACTACGGTACAAAACCCTTACAAAAATAATGATATACAAAATGTTGGATTAAAAATAATGACAACGTTGTGTAAGTATAGTAAAGACGTATTTAATTATTCTAACAAATTAATCACAACTATATTAGATAAATTCATATAAACTGAAGTATTGCATATAGCTAAGAAATGGATGGAGAAGCTGAGTTCTTGTCGTTGTTTGTTTTTCTATTTAAACGATGACCTAAAACTTGACCTAGTACTAAGAGAAACAAGAGAAGCACTTATAATGAAAATAAGTTAAGAAGCATAACACTTAAATATGAATGTTGTTTTGGATAGTGGATTGCCTTTGTTCCTTGCTAAGACCTTTTCTACCAGTATTAGAGGCAGGATTTTTTTTGTTTTGAAGAGATGATATCTGTGTATTTGTGCTAATTGGAAGGGCGACCATTTAATTGTGCTGGTAATCTTTGAAAGGTTAGAGTGGTTGGTTTAACTTGTTGTCAATTTAATGTTCAATTAATAATTATGCGATAGTCGAGTAATGTAACCAACGACCCAGATTTTCAACTATTGGATAAACTTGATGACTCAGGAGTTAAGCTTAAGTGACAGATATTGAGCTTTTGATGTGGACAGTGAAAAGTTTGGGCTATTGGGCTATTTTATAGACCTAATAAGGAATAAAAATTGAGAAAGTGCCATTATAATAAGTGACGCATAGCCAATCTTCCTACTTCATGAACTTTTTTTTAATAAAAAAAATGTAGTATAAATAACAAAATATATTGTTACTCTTCTTTTTGTGAGTATATAGTTATACAATTGGTAATAAAGGGTAAGAAAATAGAATCATATGCTTGCTAAGAACTATATATTGCTCAGTTGACATTATATAGAGTAATTTAATTAATTAGAGCATACCAAATACATGAAGAACTTCAAATACTTAACTCAGAAAAGGAGTACATTTAGCTATCATGATAACACTAACAAGCAGAAATTAATTAGACATTGGGTCCGTTACATTTTCTATGGATGCCTTGGAAATAACTGACTAATTAACTTTATCATCATCATTAGGCCCCATCATGATCTGGTCCAAAGAAGGGTTAATCAAGTGGCCCGTAGTAACATAGGCTACCTTAAACAGATCACTATCTCTGACAATATCTATCGCTTTATGGGCTTGTGCTAGCTCCGCTTTTGCTCTAATAAACCTTTCATTGATCATCTCTAGCATAAGCTTAGTGTCGTTTGAGAGTTTGATCATCTTTTCCATTGACTGTATGTACTGTTTGCATTTTAGACAATTAGTATGGCTTGTTGTACTCGCAACCTCCTTCTGTTGATGTGGTTGAGGGTTTTTGGTTTGTCTCTTCATGAATCTTACTTTTCTACGTCGGGTCTTTTAGAAGAAAAGTCCCGTTATTTTGACTGAAGTGAAAATGGTATGGTGTTCCTTCAAACTATGAGATGTGTCCGATCTAAAGGGTAAACTTGAGATATAAAAATAGAACTAAGTACTTGAGATTAGGTTTCTTGACATTAATTTCTGCAGCCCTACACAGGGATAGCAGTCCTATTTTATCATTTAATATATTGTGTAATATCCAATATGCAATATTTCAATTTGAGATACTTGTGGCCCAATTATAGTGGTCAGCTGGCACATGCATAGCAAGAAGTAATTACTACATGGCAAGGATAAAGGCTTTGACTACATTGCTTTAAAGATTGACTAGTTAAGAGAATAAAACTTAAGTACTTATCAATAGAGTACTTCTACGTAGTCGACCTTCTGCACCATGCAAGCATATCATGAAGTGTAAATAAAGTATAAATCTATGAAACTAGGAAAATGTGAAGAAGAAATTGAACCATAGATAACACATGTAGCCTCATGGGGATCCAGTAATCATACATTAGCAGGAGTAGTAGTTCAAAAGAACTAAATAAAGTAGAAAGCCATAATAAACTAAGAAAAGAAAACCCTAAGAGACATTGAGATATACAAAATGCCTCTACTTTATCAACAGGTATAGAGTAACAAAATTGAAAACAAAGTGGAACAATATAACAAAGCAATAAATTAAATATAAGCATAACTCACATAGTTTCATCATAAAGTGATATTAAAGTATACTACATAACAATTCTAACCTGCCAAATTTTATAGAAGTACTACTACATGAGATAAAGTGATCAACCAAATATATCATAATGAACACAATAAATAAGGGCAACTGTTAGCTCAATGATCTTCTTTATTGATGATTTCAGTACTTGTCGAGGTTTGTGACAAATTTACCAAACTAGTGGCAACTTGAGTCATCTCCTCGTTAGCTTTGTCTATCTTCTTTTCCCCCTTGTAAATATCAACGGTAAGCCAAGTTAGCTTACTTTTCATTTCCAGCAGATCCGCTGCCATTTTCTCCATAGCTTTTTTCTTTTTCTTACAATTGGGGCACTCATCAATAGTAGTTTCATTTTCTTTGCTTACTTTTTTCCTCACACTATGCACAAATGGATTCGAATCTTTCTCCGTGGTGTTAGAATGACAATAACTAGATTTTGGAAGCATGATTTATACACATAACAAAGTAAATAAAGGGACTTTAAATATATATACAATTTTTGTCTTGTTTGGCAAGTGAAAAAAGGTTATTTAATGAAATTATATTCGTTTCTATTTAGGACAGTATGTAGTTGATGGCATTATTGATAAAATATAACACAATTATATAGTAGTACCTACCCAAGTTAATGGGAAATGACAACTGAAGCCTGTGACGTATAGTAGTTTAAATTAATATATATATTATCTAAAATGACAAATTACAAAATTAGAAGATATATTCAATTTCAAATGTAGGTTCTGTGTATTATTAGTTTTTTAGCCAATTATCATCGCTTGCAGATTTAAAGAGAAAGGTCTTAAATTTTAGACTGTTCAAAGTAAGTTTTAAGTTCATGCACGGGTCCAATACTCTATGTGATTGCAATAAAATGTAAAAATTGTGTAGAGTTCAAAATGATTACGTGCATGATTTGACTAAACCTTCATCAAGATTTGTCATTTCATGAAAAATAGTAATCTATTGGTCAGAATTGTATACAAGCTTATTACCAATTTCCTATAGTCCAATATCTAGTTTGATCCATTGTTTTATCTTCTTCCCAAAATCTTCGTGAATAGACAAGTCATTGACACTAATTATGTAGTTGATGACGATGTGTTTCTGAGCATTTATTGGCGAGGCTAGTGACTACTCCCATCAAAGCTTATTAACTTTGTACAACGGTTCCTTAATACAAGGATTGATATTCTGGCAAGAGGTTTGAGCTTCTTCTTCTGTTTTTTTCGTGTACATAGTTGGACCCACATTCCCTATGTTTTCCTCCTCTTCTTCCCCACCAGAATCAGAATCTTCTTCAGTATCTTCGTCCTTCTCTCCACTATCATCTTCATTATTAAATGGGTCCTTCATCAGAGTTGTCTCCCAAAAATCTTTGACAATTGCACCCTTCATGACCTCGATTTCAGACCTAACAACTTGAGTAATATTGATAAAAAAAAGATCAACTGTCTCCTTCATTATACGCTTGACTTCGTCAACTATTTCAACTTTCATCTTGCTCATTTCTGCTTTATAACCACATGAACATCATTGGCTGCCATCAGAATTCAGTAGACTAGATAAGGGTGATGACGGTGAAATTGTGGGTAGAGCTATTCCACTAGTATTCTGAACACTAGGAAGGATTGCATAGGCTTTGCGAAGCTATAATATTTATACAAATTAATACAACTAATAGAAAATTTGATTTCTATTTTAAGCGCAATAGTTTATCGTAAGTAATGCACAACAACATAAGAATCATTGTTTACCTTAACACTTTCATATCCACCAAACCTACGGATATATCGCACTACGAGCCTGATATTAGTACAAGACCAAAATGCAATGGCGGGCACTGATCTGCCCACGTATCTTGAGTGCCAATCCATATTATGAAAATACAGGAGCTGCCAACATAAGGTAAGTTTTCATGACATTCTACAACAGAAAGCTTCAAACCTCTTAGTGTACACATGATTACATATAAGATTCAAAAAAAAAAAAAAAACAAAAGTTTAGTTCAAAATTAAATACTATTACCTGCAAGTAAAGCGTGCAACCAGGCATGTACTTTGAAGATCTCCCTTGGAAACCCAATATAGAGTTCATCAAAAATTCGACAGTGTATGATGTGTAAGTCTAAGGCTAACTAACCTAAGAGGGGGGGTGAATTGGGTTTTAAAAACTTTTGCAAACTTTTCTTGAAAGTTACGTAAATGTGGCAAGAAAAAAAAGAACAAGTAAAAATAGATAAATTGCATGCACTAAATAAGTAAATAAAAATGAGATAGGGATAGAGAAATGCAAACACCATTTTTACGAGATTCAACAAATACAAGAGTTTGTCTACGTCCTCGGCTCTTGGTAACCCGCTTCGAGCCATCCACTATTGGATCAAAAGAATGAGCTTGATCGTCACTTTTACATAAAGAGTGCTTTCTTCTTAGGCACACTCACGCCTCTATAATAGTCTTGAATCCGGCTCTATCACGCCTAACACGGATTGTTTAGACTCTGGTGCCATTCTCACCTAAACCATATTGTTTATTAATCCAGTGTCAATCTCACCTCACAAAACAGTTTTGATTTTTTTTGTTTGTTGATACACTCAACTAGAATCTCTCACAATAGTATAGATAATATAAGGTAAGCCTATAGAGAATAGATGAGAACACACAATATGAACTAGCTTGGCTCAAAAGGGGATTTTTGTGAACGAAAGTTAAATATAAAAGTTTGATTCACAAAAGAAGGTTTGAACACTTTAAAAGTATGTTTAAAGCAATGTAGGACTGTTCAAAAGTTATTTCAAGTATTAAAAGGTCTTCTATTTAAAGACTAGAACGAGAACTAGCCGTTTTTGACCGTTTAATAGACAATCTGTCATTTTCGATAGACCGAAAAGTCACTTTCGGTCGACTGAAAAATACTAACTGTTGGAAGTGTGGTTGTAATGGTCAGATTCAAAAAGTCGTTAAAAACAGGGGAATCGGTAGACCGATTCTGCCCGTCGGTCTGCCGATTCTGGCAGAGAGCAGTTTTTCAATTTAATTCAAGTCGTTTTCGATTATTTCTAAAAATGTAACTTTATAAATTGATTTAATATGAAATATAGAGACTATAAAAATTCATAAATTAATTTAAAAGCTCGTGTAAAAAGATTTTTATAATTTAATTTGAAGTAAATAGATTTGACAGTTTAGTTCTCAAAAATCTTCAATTTTGAAAAATTTGAGCCAAGAAGATCATATGATGTGCAGACGAATATTCAAATACAAGAACTAAATGTGTAACTTTTGTTGATCTAAGTCTTATATTCTTGACTTTTGTCTTCAAGCTTTTTTTTTTTTTTTAATAATCCATCTTGAATGTCTTGTAATCCTTTTGTTTCTTTCGATTTAAACTTACTGCACACTCAAGTAGATTATTATATGTTTGTTAACTTCAAAATATGAGAGTGGGATTGATGATACAAAGCATGACTCAACAATCTCCCCTTTTTTGATGATAACAAACATTTGATTTAAAAGATAGTAAGGAATGCAAAGTAAGTAGAGAAATAAAAACCTTACCGACTTGTAAAGCTCCCCCTTAAAATATGCCTATCTTTAGAAAGTGAAAGCTCCCCCTTAACTTTGTAGAGAATGCATATTTTGAAGTATAGCTCGTGGATACCGAAAAAAATGCATATGATGCCAATTAACAATGCCATTTACTAATTGAGAAAAATCTAATAATTTTAAATCACATATAACATATTCTCCCCCTTTTGATATCATCAAAGATGCACAAGAGAGAATAAAAAAGGTATAATGTAATATTCAAATGAAATTCATACAGAAATAACCATAGGTAGTGAGTTCGTACAAGAAATAAACAACAATACCAATCCATAAAGTAAAGAAAATAAAGAAAGAAAATAACTAAGGAAAAGGAAAACACCCAAAGAAAGACTGCATCATCCTCATCATCTCGTCCTGTTGATTTTGAATAATCTAAAACTGTCGTTCTTGATGTTGACGAGCTGAGTTGACATTAGCAGAGAGAATCTGGAAGTGCTCCAGTTCGGTGTCATGCAAGTACTGAATGTCAAGTTGGATGGTGCTGAGGCATTCTGAGAGGCTGTTAAAGGCCTCAACAAAGTCAAAAGAATGAGTAGGAGGGCCTACTGGTGGAGCTGGAGCCCCCTCAGCATGAGCCTCCTCAGGAATGCCTTCAGCAAATCTCGCGCCACTATCTCCAGCTTCTTGTTGAGTGCTCGTTCCTTGCCCATGTGGTTGTCTACCCTTGGCCACCCATTCATTGTTGAGAAAAATGAATCCTATAAGACTGAAGGTGTTGTTGTTGATCTCAACATCAATAGACCAAGGTTTGCGTTCAACCTCATCAAAAGTTAGAATATTGAAGTGTTGGAAGACACGAGTGAGTAGAAAGCCATAGGGAAGATAGGATCTCATGTTCTCTATAGCATTAATCATCTCATGGAGAATGAAGAATGGTAAATCAAGCTTTTTTCCAACCAGGATAGAATCAACAAAACAAATATCACCAAAAGTGGGGGCATCCCTATGACCAGCTCTAGGGATCATGTTCTGAGACACGAACTAAAAACTGATCCTAGCCTCTGGAGTAAGATCAGTGACACGAGGCTTAGGTTTAAAGCTATCAGGAGAATAGACACGAAGCAGGGCTTGTTGGGGTTCAAAATCTTCTATCATAGGCCAAGTGTTTGTAATAGGGAATTTGTAAGCACCCATAGGAGTATTAAGGATTTCAGCCAAAAGTTGTTCAGTAACCTCAAAATCAACACCTTTGAGGGAACCATAACATGTTGCCCCTTAGAGATGTTGGCACAGGCATAAAATCCTCTAACCAACCTAAGATACTCTGTCTCCCTAATGGAGCAGAATTCAGTCCATCCCATATTTTCAACATAATCAGGAAACTTGATATATGATAAATCTCTAAAATTGAAAGTTATACCCCAAATGATACTCTTTTTGGAAAAAATTTCTTTATACCTGGTCATAAGGGCAGGAGATTCAAGGAGAGGTATGTCAAACCTTGCCTTGGTTCATTGTTCATGTTCCTCAGGATGGATTTCTTTCCCCTTACGTCTAGGATTTTCTCTTCAATGAGCCATTTGAATCAAGAGATCGTAGAGAGAGACTCAAAGACAAGAAAGATTCGGATTCTAAAGTTTGATTAAGAGAAAAAACGGATTTAGATGCCAAAACAGTGAGAAAACAAAGATCAAGAATAGAAAAGTGATGAAATCAACTCTGGTTGGATGAAAAGTAATAGATTTGGTGAGAAAAGTGATTAGGAATGAGAAGAGATGAAAATAGAGTGAAAAAGAGAGAGTTATGGTTAAGAGAAAGTGAGAAAAGTAGAGAGAAAATTGTCAAAAACTCTTAAATACACACGGATCTGTGCGTTTTCAGTAGACTGAAAACTGCGTTTCAGTCTGCCGATTCTTCCGGAAACCATATCTGTTTCTGGAGCAATTTTTCGGCAGACCGAAAAATTTTTCGATCTGCCGAAAACTCTATTTTCGACAGTTTTGTGTCCAAAACATTTTTAAACGAAGAATTTGTACAAAACAACTTTAAAAACATTTTCAGTTTTCAGTAGACTGAAAACTGCGTTTCGGTCTGCCGATTCTTCCGGAAACCATATCTGTTTCTGGAGCAATTTTTCGGCAGACCGAAAAATTTTTCGATCTGCCGAAAACTCTATTTTCGACAATTTTGTGTCCAAAACATTTTTAAACGAAGAATTTGTACAAAACAACTTTAAAAACAACAATAAACAAGCAATTTAACAAGCATACACGACGAAACGATCATCAATTAGGCAAAGAAAAATGTCAATAAAGTTCATTTCGATCAATCAAGCTAAGTTCTCTACGAATCATACAAAAACAATCCTTGTTAAGAGGTTTAGTAAGGATATCAGCTAGTTATTTTTCCGTGCATATAAACTCAAGAATAATATCACCTTTTTGTATATGATCACGAAGAAAATGATGTCTAATATCAATATACTTAGCACGTGAATATAAAATTAGATTTTTGGATAAATTGATAGCACTAGTATTATCACATTTAATAGGTACATGATTATAATTCATTCCAAAATATATGAGAGTTTATTTCATCCAAAGTATTTGAGAACAACAACTACCAGCAGAGATATATTCAGCTTCAGTAGTAGAAAGTGCAACATAATTTTGTTTCTTACTAAACTATGACACAAGTGCATAACCAAAAAAATGACAAGTCCCACTAGTACTCTTGTGATCGGTTTGACAACCGGCATAATCTGCATCTGAAAAACTAGTGATGTTAAAGTATGTGCCTTTTGGATACCACAATCCTAGATTCATAATGCCATGTACATATTTCAATATACGTTTTATAGCACTAAGATGTGATTCCTTAGGATTTGATTGAAATCTAGCACATAGACAAATACTAAACATTATATCCAGCCTACTAGCTGTAAAGTAAAAAAGTGAGCTGATCATACCTTGATATTTAGTAATATCCACTGCTTTACCACTTTCGTCTTTGTCAAGTTTGATTGTAGAGCTCATTGGTGTTCTCATTGATTATTCTCCATTTCAAACTTCTTGAGAATATCCTTGATGTATTCGGATTGATTGATAAAAATTCCTTCTTTGCTTTGTTTGATTTGAAGTCTAAGGAAGAAATTGAGTTCTCCTATCATACTCATTTTAAACTCATCATACATACATTTAGAAAATTCTTCACAGAGAAAGACATTAGTAGCACCAAATATAATATCATCAATATAAATTTGAACTATACTTATTTCATCCCTTTTTCTTTTTATAAAGAGAGTAGTATCCGCTTTTCCCATAGTGAAACCGTTTGAAATTAAAAATTTACTCAATCTATCATACCAAGCTCTAGGAGCTTGCTTTCAGCCATAAAGAGCCTTTTTCAATTTGAAAACATGATCCGGATACTTATGATTTTGAAAAGTGGGGGGTTGGGCTACATAAACTTCCTCTAAAATGTATCCATTTAAAAATGCACTCTTAACATCCATTTGATATATGATGAAGTCTTTATGACATGCAAATGCTAAGAACATCCTTATGGACTATAATCTTGCTACGGGTGTGAAGGTTTCTTCATAATCAATACCTTCTTCTTGATTGAAATCTTGAGCCACTAATCTAGCTTTGTTTCTCACAATTACCGCATGCTCATCTACTTTATTTCTAAAGACCCATTTAGACCCAATAATCGATTGATTCTTCAGTCTAGGAACTAATTCCTACACATCACTTCTTTTAAATTGATTTAGTTCTTCTTGCATAGCTAAAATCTATGATTCATCATTTTTGGCATCCTTAAAACTTTTTGGTTCAATTTGAGATATAAAAGCTATGTTATTGCAAATATTTCTAAGTGATGGTCTAAACTTGACACCTTGTAAAGGGTCACCTAGAATTTGGTCTTTAGGATGAGCATATTTGAATTTTAAATCTTGAGAAAGAGTAAAAGTGTTACCATTTTCGCTTTCCTTTTCTTCATTAAGATCTTGTTGTTGTAGTTGGGTGCCTTCGTCATTTGCTATCTCTTTTGCAATTGGCTCATTTGAACTTGGTTCTAAAACTACAATATCATCATCTTCTAATTTTCTCTCCTCATAAAGAGCGTTAAACTCATCAAAAATATTCTTCTACTACCAAAGTTCTTTTGTTAAAAATTCTATAAGCTTTACTAGTAGTAGAATAACAAAGGAAAATACCAACATCGGATTTTGAATCAAATTTTTCCAAATTATCTTTAGTATTCAAAATAAAGCATTTGCATCCAAAAACTTTAAAATAACCAATGTTGGGTTTTCTACCTTTCCAAAACTCGCAAGGTATCTTATTCAAGACTGGCCTTATCATAACTCTATTTACAATATGACAAGCGGTACTCACTACTTCGGCCCAAAAATATTTTGGCAAACTATTTTCATTTAGCATGCTTTGTGCCATTTCTTGTAACGTTCTATTCTTTCTTTCTACAACTCCATTTTGTTGTGGAGTTCTAGGTGCGGAAAAGTTATGATCAAAACCATTTTTGTGGCAAAATGCTTCAATCTCATCATTTTCAAACTCACCACCGTGATCACTTATAATAGATGTAATGGTGTAGCCTTTTTCATTTTGCACTTTCTTACAAAAATAAAACATCATTTTTGTGAGTAATGAATAGAATCCACGTTAATCTTGAAAAATCATCTACTATCACGAAAGCATAGTGTTTTCTACCAAGACTAGCTACTCTTGATGGTCCAAATAAATCTATACGAAGTAGTTGCAAAGGTCTAGAAGTAGTAATGACATTTTTGGGTTTAAAAGAGTTTTTTACTTGTTTTCCAAATTGACATGCATCACAAACCTTGTCTTTTTCAAAGAGTAAACTAGGTAAACCATTAACAAGATTTTTCTTGGTAAGCTTAGAAATAGTGTTCATGCTAGCATGTCCAAGTCTTCTATGCCAAAGCCAAGAGTCATCTTTTAAAACCGAAAAACATTTATCTTGACTAATGTATTTTTTAATATCAATAGTATAAACATTATCTTTTCTTTCACTTTCAAAAATAATTTCTTTTGAACAAGCATCCTCAATTAAGCATTTGGAAGGTTCAAAAATCACTCGATAACTCTTGTCACAAAGTTGACTAATACTGAGCAAATTATGTTTAAGGCTATCAACAAGTAAACCATTCTCAATAATAGGAGACGAAGTAGAGCCAATGTTGCCTATACCCAAAATCTTGCCTTTAGCGTTGTCTCCAAATGTGACATGTCCTCCATTCCTTTTTGTAAAAGATGAGAGCAAGGAATAGTCACCGATCATGTGTTTGGAGCAACCACTATCCAAGAACTAAAAGTTCTTCTTCTTTTGTACCTACAAGTAAGAATCAAACTTTGATTTTTGGTACCCATACTAATTTGGGTCCTTGAGTGTTAATTCTAGATTCTTTTGGTACCCAAGCTAGTTTTCCACCTAAATATGCATTCTTCTTCACAAAGCATGAAAAACTAGTGTGTCCATCTTGATTGCAATAGGTGCAAGTGTGTTTGATGTCACTAGTACTAGCTTTCACAAAGTAATTTTTGAGGTATTTTTATTTTATAAAAAATTTGTACCCAATACCTCCTTTGTCAAAAATGCATTTTTATCCACCAAGCATCATGTCAAAATTTATCTTTCTATTTGTAAATTTGTGGACAATTTTGGTCAAACCTAAAACTTTATCATTTAATGAAATGTTTTCTTTTGACAAAATATCACAACCTCTACAAAATGTTCCTTTTGTTTTGTAAATCCTTCAACTAATTTAAACAAACTAAGAATTACTTTTTAAAGAGCATTGTTCTTGAAAATGAGTTTTTCATAGTTTTTGTGTAAATCATTGAAGTCACTTAATAATTTTTCATATGATAAATAACAATCATTATCATTTTCACTAAACTCGCTACTTGAATCACTATCATTAAATTCAACTTTAGGTTCAAGTGAGCTTACTTCATTTTCTATTGCCATAAAACACATGTTGGCAATCTCTTCTTGTTCATCTCCTTTGGATTCTTCTTCTTCACTATCATCCCATATGGCCTTCATTGCCTTCTTCTTCATTCTTCTTCTCAAAGGACACTTATTCTTCATGTGGCCCAGTTTGTTGCACTCAAAGCAAGTAATTAGTTATCGTTCATTTGCTTTTCTCAGACGTCATTACCTTTGGTATTCTTCTTGAAGTTCTTCTTTTTGAAATTTAGGTACTTCTTATACCTTTTGGTAAGCAAGGCAATGTTTTCTAGTTCACTATCTGCGAATTCTTCTTCTTCCTTATTGTTCTCTTACATGGCGACTTTGAGTGCTATTCCTCCCTTTTTCTTATCCTCTCCTTCATCATCATTTGTTTCCTTTATAAGAATTTTATGAGTCATGAGAGAACCCATAAGTTCTTCAAAAGGTAGTTTTCTAAGATCCTTAGCTTCTTGAATAGCCACTACCTTGCTTCTATATGCTCGAGGAAGGCTTCGAAGAATCTTGCTTACCAACTTACCATTTGGAAATATTTTTCCTAGAGCACCAAGAGAGTTAACAATAGTTGTGAATCTAGTAAACATTTGTGAAATAGATTCATTTTTTTCCATTTTAAACAACTCGTAGTTTCTAGTAAAAATATTGATTCTAGTTTCTTTCATAGAGCTAGTTCCTTAATAAGAGACTTCCAACATGTTCCATAGTTCATGAGCATCTCTAACTTTTTCAATATTGTTATAAATATTCCTATCCGGACCACACATAAGAATATTTCTAGCTCTATCATTTTTGGTGAAGCTGATTTTAACTTTTTCATCATATTCTTCTATGTCTTTTTTAACTTCTCTACCATCAACCACTTTAGTGATTTTCAAAGAACCTCTAGTGACAATATATCAAAAATCAAAATTAATAGACCTAAGATAAGTATCCATACGACTTCTCCAATCGTTGAAATCACTTCCATTAAAAACTAGTGGTTTGGATGGAGACAACCCCTCATATTGAAAAGAAAAATTTGTTGGGCTAGCCATCTAAAAAACGGTTAAGTTTTGAAAATTTGAGCACCAAGCTCTGATGCCAATTGTAAGTCCAAGGCTAATTAACCCAAGAGGGCGGGGGGTGAATTGGGTTTTAAAAACTTTTACAAACTTTTCTTGAAAGTTACGTAAATGTGGCAAGAAAAAGAAATAACAAGTAAAAATAGATAAATTACATGCACTAAATAAGTAAATAAAAATGAGATAGGGATAGAAAAATGTAAACACTATTTTTACGAGGTTCAACATATACAACGGTTTGTCTACGTCCCTGGTTCTTAGTAACCTGCTTCGAGCTAACCACTATCGGATCAAGAGAATGGGCTTGATCGTCCCTTTTATATAAAGAGTGCTTTCTTCTTAGGCACACTCATGCCTCTACAATAGTCTTGAATCCGGCTCTATCACGCCGAACACGGATTGTTTAGACTCTGGTGCAATCTCACTTAAACCGGGTTGTTTATGAATTCAGTGCCAACTTCACCTCACAAAACAATTTTGATTTTTTTTGTTTGTTGATACACTCAACTAGAATCTCTCACAATAGTATAGATAATACAAGGTAAGCCTAGAGAGAATAGATGAGAACACACAATATGAACTAGTTTGGCTCAAAAGGGGATTTTTGTGAACGAAAGTTAAATATAAAAGTTTGACTCACAAAAGAAGGTTTGAACACTTTGAAAGTATATTTAAAGCAATGTAGGACTGTTCAAAAGTTATTTCAAGTGTTAAAAAGTCTTCTATTTAAAGACTAGAATAAGAACTAGCCGTTTTTGACCATTTAACAGACAATCTATCACTTTCGGTCGACCAAAAAATACTAGTCGTTGGAAGTGTGGTTGTAATGGTTGGATTCAAAAAGTCGTTAAAAATCGAAAATAGAAAAACAAGGGAATCGGTAGACCGATTCTGCCTGTCGATTTGCCAATTCTGGCAGAGAGCAGTTTTTCAATTTATTTCAAGTCGTTTTCGATTATTTTCAAAAATGTGACTTTATAAATTGATTTAATATGGAATATAGAGACTATAAAAATTCATAAATCAATTTAAAAGCTCATGTAAAAAGATTTTTATAATTTAATTTGAAGTAAATAGATTTGACAGTTTAGTTCTCAAAAACCTTCAATTTTAAAAAATTTGAGCCAATAAGATCATATGATGTGTAGACAAATATTCAAATACAAGAACTAAATGTGTAACCTTTGTTGATATAAGTCTTGTATTCTTGACTTTTGTCTTCAAGCTTTTTTTTTTTTTTCATAATCCATCTTGAATGTCTTGTGATCCTTTTGTTTCTTTTGACTTAAACTTGCTGCACACTCAAGTAGATTATCATATGTTTGTTAACTTTAAAATATGAGAATGGGACTGATGATACAAAGCATGACTCAACATGATGCCCAATTTTTCTTTGAGATCCTTTTAACATTGGACAGTAGAGAGATGTAATTAGTGTTGACATAAACACCGGATGTTGGCCAAAGTACGGTTCCAATGACTAGCAATATAAAGCGAATCACAAACAACTCGTCTGCCTCTTTCGACTTCTGTAAATCAATCACTAGTTCACTCAATACAATCCGGCCATATGCCCCTACTATTTCATCCCAGAAAGGGTTATTCTCCATATCATCATATACAATTATCTCTTCCCCGCCATCCAACAATCCCATTACAGCCTTAAATGATTCTCTAGAAAGAGAGTACGTATTTCCATGAATTGTCAGCATCCTGGCCTCTGTATCAATTCTATCAATCAAGTATGATATGAGTGTACTCTTGATGAATGGCATCTTCATTCGAAGAAAAAATCCAAAGCCATAATTTGTTATCACACTCTTTTGCCCATCAGTCATCGATGATATGACACAATACACTTTCTCTGTTGAGCATCGACACTGCACCTTTCTTGACCCCTTCATTGTAGGTAATGGTTTCCTCATCACTTTGCCAGATGTCGTCGCATTGCCAGACTTTGTTGAAGTTTTTCCTTGTCCAGAAGTATGGGTGGGTTCAATAGAAGAAAGGACACCATATTGGGCCTTTTCACTTGGCTCCATTTGCCTAAAAACAGTACCCATAAGTTTATGCACCTGACAAGTTATTAGCAAAAAAATATTGAGCACATATAATTGTCAATAATCTGCAAATAAAATTTTATTTACTTACCTCTTCTGTATTCTTCTAGGGATTTTTTTTCTTGAACTCGGAATATTTCTTACTACTGCAAGTAAAAGAATAATAAAATTAGTTTTAGTTTTAGAGGGCCTTTTACAACCATTACATATAACCAATACATAATTTTTTTAGAACCATTCACTCACTAATAATCAACCCACTCCTTGATTTTCTTCTGAGGTGCTCCTTTACTAGAAGAAGGGCCATCAGTGTCTTTCAATATCCTTCTCTTGGGCGGCATTTTTAACTTGTACCAAAGATAAATACAAACTTTATTAATTATCTGCACATAATTTTTTACACACTGTTCAATATGTATATGTCATTTTATTCACTCATGTAAAGACAAAGCCTTATTATTTTCATTTAAGACAATGCACAATCCAAACTATTGCCATTACTTATTATATAATATAGATACAACCAATTTATCTCTGGCTTCGCGTACATACGCATAATAATCTTAATTTGTTTAATTTCTCTCCATAATTAGAGAGAAACTAAATTAAAACAACTAAAACCTCCTTCTACACACAGTGACATATAAATTGTATCCGACCTTTAATCATTTCCATAATTTCTCAAAGATACCATACATCACAATTATCCAATTTCAATCCCCAATTCGCGTACATGCAAACATAAAGCATATACAAGAGAGAATTTCTATTGTTCCAAAGTTAAGAATTTCAATCGTGTGTTCTTAAATATCCCCAAGAAATTCAAATCAAATTTATTCCGCAATTGCCTTATATGCAAACATAAAACATATATAAAAAAGATTTTCAGAAACTACTTCCTTTGTACCAACAGAGCCCTAATAACTTCATATATAATTAAATCAAGAAAGAGATACAAATATTCACGGATACAAAATAATCACGTATTTCTACTACTATGAACATTATCACTTTTGGTTTAATCGATCCATTAGGCCCAAAAGAGTTCAGAAACATACCTAAAAAACTCTTATGGTCAGAAATACCCAATCTCAAGATTAAAATCAACCACTCCTTCCGTTGATAAATTCAACCTCAGTTCTTCCTGATTGTTTTGTCTTCCCAATCGAAACCCTTCTGAAATTATTCTTCTAGTTTAAGCCCCAAATTGCAAGAGTGAGAACCCTTAAAATACGAATTGGTTTTAGCCGGTCACTAAGTCTAACTACCCCTACTCTGCCTAGTCTGTCAATTTACAATCCTACTCTGCCCTACATTTGAATGTGATACGTTGGATCAACTCTTATAAAAAATCAACGACTGTGATTAAAACGGGACTAGTCTCATTTTTTGGTCGAGCGGGACATCATCCATGCCCTTTAAAACAAACATTATATATTTTTGTTGGCTGAAGCGAGTGAGTGCTGATATCAGCACTTATTAATGCCTTTTCTTTCTTTAACAACAGAGGGCTTTTTATTTTTGGCTGCAGCATGTCCATATCTTTCTAAATATTTATAATGAATGTCGTATTTTTTTTAATACATTTATTAATACTGTATTTTTTAAAAATTCTTCACTTTTTCCGTATTTGTATAAAATCCCCTCTGATTTATGGAGAAGAATAGTAAGGAGGGAAAAAAAAAAAGAAGAAAAAAGAACCTCCTTGATAGAAATAATAAGCTTATTTCTTCCTAGTGAGACAGAGACAGTACTATATATATATACAAAATAATTCCAGTGACTATAGGCGGCTGTGTGAGTGTAATATAATACTTTATGTTCGATGGACTGCTACCAATATGAGTGTATAGCATACCAATGATTACCTTTTTTGTGACAGCACATACCTATGATTACTTACATGTACACGAAACAACTTGAAAGAAAAAGAATTACAATTTACAACTTGGGGTCAACTCTATGATGGAGTTAAGCTAAGATATACCAACGAAATTGAGCTTATGTTGACTCATGAACATTGATTTTTTTAGAACTGTGGAAAATTTTTATTTGAGATTGTTTCGGTTTCTGGGGGAGGCCTTATCACCTACTGAGTGATCCTTCCCAACAATCAGGAATCTCAACCTGAGTTTCTTCTAAATCTGTAAATTGACTTTTTAAGGTGAAACGAATGCTTATTTGCCTCCTTATGGGCCGTTTGATGTAATATTATATATATATATATATATATATATAAAAACATGTATGCACGGATACACATATGTACGTATGTCTACGATCTAATTAGATCATCTCTTTTTCCCCTTAATTTCTTTGCAGTGAGGCAATTATGGATGCTGCTGCAATCTTAGCAATGCTTTATGGAAGTGATGCTATTTAAGGAGTACATAGGCGAGCTTTCACTGGAATCAATGGCTTCACTAGACATGTTCAGAGAAGGAGAACGAGTTGATTATAGAAAGTTGCAAGATCAAATGAGGGTAGGGACGGGTGCGCTTATTGCTCATCATCTATTTTCCAATTATTTTAGTTTCTGGGCTTCGCTTGAACACAAGGGTGGACCTATGTTGTCTAGAGTCTCAAAAAGGGTCCGGTCCCTCCGCAAAGGTTTTGAAAAAAAAAAAGGACTTAAGCAGTAGAGCTCGAAGAGTACACACTCAAGTCCATTTCAGGGTGCTTGTTCGAATTAGATTGCACTTCTCCTAACAACTACGACTTTTAAAAGGATTACTTGTATCTGTCCTACAGTCACTTTTGCTGTAGTGTATACTGCTATTTTGTCTTGCTTTGAACTGTTTCAGCTAAACATTTTTATTTTTAATGGTCCTTTTATTGCTATAGGTAGTCCAAAGGGACAGAACAGAAATGCTTGTGGAAATTCTCAAAGATAGGCTCAACCATTATGTGCAAGGAAACAATGAAGATTTTGTTAGTCATGCAGAAGCTGAAGTAGCAAGGCTTTCTAGGGCAAAATAATACCATAAAAGAAGAGAAAGAGAGATGTTATAGCTAAGAGTACTGCTCACAGCTTGTTAGTGGTATCTGCCTTTTGAAAAATGTTATAGATTTTGCCTGATATATATGATCTCATGCATCTATGAAATTAATAAACCTACAATTTTGGTGGGGGAAAAAAAAACGTTGTGAATATTTATGCTTTGTGCACTGGCCGGTAGCTGAAAAGATATTGTCTAAGTACTATTGTGAAATTTGATCCTTTCATAGTTCTAATTAACACTCACTTTATCATACATTAATATCTTAAAAATGTGGACCAAACTCATAAGATAAACATCCTATGCTACTAATTGAATATATGTATATACATACATATATATATGTAATTTTTTTTTTCCTGATTAATTTTTTTTCTCTGGCTTCTACAGCTAATGGTGTTAAAATATAGAATACAATTGGCTATATATATGCAAGACAAGCAGCTAAAGAGCTAGGGAAGAAGGCAAAATATTTAGGTGTGCCATTTATTGCCGAGTGGTTTAGAAGCAAAGGGCACTTCATCAAATCCCAAGTGGCAGCTGCAACAGGTAATCAGCATAACATATGTACGTACATGTTTGTGGATTGCTTAGTTTATGTACACTATTTATTTAAAGAATTTATTTGCTGGTAATATATTGTATGGTTTGGTTAAAATGGAGGACATATTATTCGGCTTGGTATAAATGAGTGTCCTTGTGATTACTTTATATGTTGGCATGCCAATTTTCAGATTTTAAAAAAATTTGAAACGTCATGTCATCAACGATGTGATCTCATTTATGTTCAAATATTTATTGATGTTTATGGAGGTAGATTCTCTCTTCCTATATAAATACATATATATGCCTTATTGTACTTATACCTACCCCGAGACTCAACATTTTATTGAATGACTAGCGTAGTTTTACACACCAAGTAAAGACTAATTGAAAAACCAACCTTTCATTCATTAACTCTAATTGAAAAATCAACGTTTGATTCCCATATTTGATTGTTTGAGAAGGTCATGTTTGGCAGTTTTCAGATTGTTAAGAGCAAGTCTCAAGCTCATGCGTCCATCAGGGGATTCTCTAGCACAAGAGAGTCCAATCTCTATTACTTTGGCCAGGCAATGATATTGATTCTCTGGGCTTATGGATTGATCTTCATTGTTTGGACTCCTGGAAAATTCCAGTAGCTCAGAGTCTATCACTTGCACCAAATTTTCCGGGAAAGCTGACTGCACCCATTTGCATAGGCTTAGCTCTCCTGTGAAACTTTCATGAGTGGGACTCATCCCTGTGAAGAGCTCTAACAACATCACTCCAAAGCTGTATGCATCTCCCGCTGTGGAAGGCTTCTCACCTAGACCGTACTCTGCAGCCACAGTTCAAAATTTGTTCTAGTGTCAGAGAAATCTTATTGCAGATTATTATAGAAAGAAATCCTATAGAAAGCACATGATATAAAATTAACGAAGTTAGTTTTTGAATTGACATGAAGAGTGAGTTAGTGACAAATATTTAATATAATAACTGGCAAAGATTTAAACAATAAAACAGAGAATCTAATAACATTTTTGAAATTACGACAAATCTTGGAATGAATCAAAAAAACAAAATTAAACTAAGGGATTTATAAATCCGTAGCAAAATGTTCTAACTTTTTACTAGCCGTGCGTCTTGATTTTTTTCAGATTTATTTTAAGGACTATGGACATGCCTTTTTTTTTTTTTTCTAAAATACAATATCCTTATGGCATACTGTGACATTTGAAAATTATAATTATAGTCACGTTTTCCTACCCTCAAAGTCCATAAAAAAAATAAATAAATAAATAAAAACACCCTAAAGAATTAGAACCGGCGCTAGTAATGTTGAGCACCACATGTTACAACACAATATTAAAAATTGTCCAAGTTTTTCACTTATCACCCTACTAATTACGTGTTCATCTATATTTTTTGAACTTGTGTGTCTAATAAAGGTTTAAATCATATCAAAATAAAAAAATAAAAAAAATTAAGAAAATACCAAATCTAACAAATACGATAAATATATTAGTCTGTATCATATAGGTTGTGAGTGATAGTATATACCAGGAGGTATGTATCCAATTGACCCCTTCAAGACATGAGCGGAGCTGATCGAGGCCTGAGCTTTCTCTCTTTTATCCATCATCAGCAACCTGGCTAGCCCAAAATCTCCCACTTTGGCGGTCAAATCCTCATCCAAAAGAATATTGCTAGGCTTTATATCACAATGTACCACAGGAACTTCACAATCATGGTGCATATAGTCCAAGCCAGAAGCAACATCAATGGCCACATTCAGTCTCTCAACAAGGCTCAACAAATCTCCATTTTCTTTCCTTTTCTTTCCCCTAATCCAATCCTCCAAACTCCCATTACTCATATAGTCATAAACCAAGGCAAGAAAATCTATGTTCTTGAAGTCTATGCTAGAGCATGATGTGACCAATCTAACAAGATTTCGATGCCTCACGTTCTTCAGAGCCTCGCATTCAGCGACGAAACTTTTTGAAGCCCCAGTTCGTCGTATGTCAAGGACTTTTACTGCAACAACGAGCAACCCTTCTCTTAGATTAACATACCCCTTGTAGACCGAGCCAAAGCTTCCTTTTCCAATCAGATTTTCGTCGCTGAAATTCCCGGTTGCTCGACGGATTTCGTCGTAAGAGACAATCTGATGTTGAACTTTGTGATGTCCTTCTTCAGAAGCTTGATCATCTCTAGCTTTGGCTAATTTGCTTTTTCTGAGACGGAGCAATAAACCAAGTACTAAACATAGTGAAATGAATATTAAGCCTGAGATAGAACCTATGAGAACAAATTTTATCACTCTTTTCCTAGTAGAGTTATCTGATTTAGAATTTAGGCATGGAAATTTAGAGCAAAGCTTCTTGTTCCCCTCTAAATGGACACTAGAGAGGTTTTTGAACACTCCATCTTTGGGAATTACTCCTTCCAAGTCATTAAACGACAGGTTCAAGTATTGCAGGCCCTGCAAATTTTGGAGATCATTAGGAATGGAGCCAGAAAGTTGGTTAGAGGATAAATCAAGCATTTCAAGGCCCTTGACTTCTGCAAGATCTTTTGGAATAGGACCCGAAAATCTATTATTGCCCATGAACAGTCTCTCCAAGCTTTTACACCCTTTGATTGAGTTGGGAATTTGACCAAGCAAAAGGTTGTGGGAAAGGTCAATGGTAACTAAATTTTCTAAGCCACCAATTTCTTGAGGCAAAGGTCCACTCAAAAGGTTTCTAGAGAGATTCAAAACAGAGCTCAAACTAGGGAGATTAAGACACTCTTTTGGAATGCTTCCATTGAGCTTATTGTTTGATAACTCCATTGAAAGCAAACTCTGAAACTTCCCAAAACTACTTGGTATATTACCAAGTAGAGAATTTCCAGACAAATCAATACTATTTAGCTTAGTCAAACCACCCAATGAGCTAGGAATAGCCCCGGATATCTCATTATCAGCCAAACTTAACTCTTGAAGTTCCTTCAACTCACCAATTTCACTTGGAATCTCACCAGAGATCAAATTGGAGCTCAAATTCAACAAAGTCAAACTCCTGAGACGACCAATCGAAATGGGTATCTCCCCATGAATACGATTCCCTCCCATATAAAGCTTCGACAGATCCTTAGAGAGGTCCCCAATGGCTTCTGGTATGGAACCCTCTAAGAGATTCCCATCAAAAGCCAAAAACTTCAACCGGGTACTGTTCACCAAAGAGGTCACGAACCCAAGACTGTCTCCAACAATCTTGTTGAACCCAATGTTATACATTTCGAGAAAAGGCAAGTTTCCCAAGCCAGGAGGCACCGGACCCTCCAAAAGGTTGTGTGCCATGCGAATGACTCGAATCCGGGTCAGGTTGTGGAGCGACCCGGGGATCCTTCCCCTGAATTTGTTGAAGCAAAAGTTGAAGATCAAGAGGTTCGGAAGCGTATCCCCAACATTGAAAGGAATCCCACCATGGAGATCGTTCGAAGCTAGAGCTAAATTCTCTAACGAAGTGAGGTTGTATATCGATGGAGGGACCGCACCAGTGAGGTTGTTAATGGTGAGATCAAGTTCCTTCAGGTTAGGGAGACGACCCAAGGTAAAGGGTATTTCTCCGTTGAGGTTATTGGTGCCTAAGTTCAATACGGTGAGGGACGAAAGGTTGGATAAGGAGGGAGGAATTCCGCCATGGAAATGGTTCTGCCTGAGCTTCAAAACCTCGAGCTTGGTCATGAGACTGAGCTCTTCGGGGAGGGTTCCCGAGACACTGTTTTCCGTCAAGTCAAGGGTATTAAGGTCTTTTAGCTGGCTTAGGTTCGAGGGTAGGACGCCATTGATGAGATTGAAGCTCATGTTGAGAAGTCTCAGGCGAGAAAGATTGGTGATTTGGTGAGGGATTGGTCCTGTCAAACGGTTGTTTTGGAGTTGGAGGGAATTGAGGAAAGAGAGGTTACCAATATATGGGCTTATGGGCCCTGAAAGCCCAAGCCCAGAAAGATCAAGACCCACTACTCTCTGGCCCAGTTGGTTACAGACAACCCCAGTCCAGTTGCATGGTGATGATGATGAAGAGGTTTGGTCCCAAGTGGAGAGAGGGTCATTATTAGGAGGGTCAAAACTTAGAGTTGACTTGAAAGAGATCAAAGCTTCTCTGTCTGTGGAAATGGTTAAGGTGGCTGGCTCTACGCCGGGAAACATGGAAATGAGAAATAGTACAAGAATAGTTAAGACTGAAATCTGGAGTAGAAGATCATGAGAATGGAAACCCATGTTTTGTTTTTTTTTTTTTCCAATTGCTTTTTGGCTTTGAAATTTGTGTCGGATGGTAGTGAAGGGAAAGGCACGTTATGGGGTTAGTATTTATAGCAATTTTGAACCCACTTTAACACGTGAGCATCTTGTGAGGATGACCTCATGTAGACAAATCAAATTATTGACAAATATGGAAAGAATTAATTGCGCCGAACTATTTTCATTTGAAAAACATGCCTCAACAGTACTTGATGATTTTGTACAGAACTGACCATTTCTGTCTCATTTAATATCTCATTTAATAGCACGCGGTTTCATATTATTCACGAATTACTTATTTAATGATAACATCAGTATTTGACGTGTCACCATATTTCTAAATATTATAATTATTTATTTATTTAATTTTTTTCATTCTAATTATATTTTATTAGTGTAAATTAACTTATTAATTTATTATTTTTTATTTAAATTACAAAAAATTTATTGAAAAATATTTTCTATAGAGTCATTACTTAATATTTTATAATATATTTTGATAAAAAAAATTAATTAATCGTATCAAACGTTTCAATTAAACGCACGAGGATCGAATTGTGTTGGCCGATCGTGTTCAAATTGCCAACCCTAATTTTGCATTTCCAAAAAAAAAATACTTGATGGTTTTGGGAAGATTAGTGGCCTATATATTACATACTCCATGTAATAACGTGGAGCCAAAACTAACTTCAACAAAAATTTCCAACAATAATGGAGCGTATAAATATGTATAGTCAATCCCAAACCATTGTAATTTGTAGGATATTAGTTCATAGACAAGCTACAGGACGTTTGTGAAAGTGTGATATAAGTGAATCTTATATGCCGGGAGAGACTAGGCAGAAGTTAGTGTGTGGTATTGCCCTATAATCTTTTGCTAACGTATTTTTGCAAAGAAAGGTACCAAATACACCTATAGCGTTTAGCATCACATAAAACTTAAATTGGGAATTAAAAGAAAAAACGACCCACATATCCATTACTTATTATTGACCGATAAAGGAAGTTACCGATGGAGGGTCTTGCTAAATTAATTGATAATTATATGAGTTAATTTTCACCAATAAAAATTTGACATGTTAATAGTATTGTTATCCCGGAGAAACAACATTGCTCGCATCATATACTATAGTATTATAGGTCTCTATATCAGTGTATAATACTAAACAACACGTCCAAGGGCAAGATAGCATTATTCTTGACAACTATAACAAATTTTTTACTGGCAAATTTGTATTTGTCTTATACATTATTTCATTACAAGGGTAAAGTCCCATTAATTCTATGCCAGAAGCAGTCTATAAAGAGACGTGTGTAGAAAAAGTCCATGCTCAGCCATATAGGTCAATGCTACTGCTAGACTTGAACCTCTTCCAAGTCTTTGTAATGATCTATTGACCCACTAGCTATTATTCTCAGTTAGCCCAAGTTACAGCCGATTAAATTTCCAAATAATGTATAATCTTTATCCCAGTGCAGTCATTTTCCGCGCTGATTAATTATCAGCTTACTTTTGTCAATGCGTCCAAAGTTAGATACGTATTTAACTTCAAATATGTCCAATGAAGCTGTGTTTGATTTTGACGACTTAGGTCTCAACGAAGAAGTGCAAGCGTCAATTGAAATCTGCTGAATCATTATGAAATCAGCATAGACAATTTCATATTATATTATTATATGTCACCTCGATGAATGGGTTGTTAAAAAAAGAAAATGTATCGATAAATGAGTCGCGCCTCTTTAGTAGGACAAATTACGGTCTTTAGTATACATGCTTTTTAAAATTAGGGAAATTTGAGATGCATAGGCCGTTTGGTTCGCTTATTTAAATGTGTGTATTTGAATGAAAATTGTGGAATGTGTTATAATTGAAATGGGAGACATTTAAATAGAAAAAATAGTGGGATGGATTATAATTAGAATGGGAGTATTGGAAAGGACCATTCAAAAATAACTCTCTCCCTTCATTCTCATTCAAGACACAAAAAAATCATTCCAATAGTTAATTTTTCTAATGGACCATTTGAATAGAAAAACTGAATTGTTGAAACAAACACTCATTCAAATGGATTTTTCATTCCAATGGAATATAATGGTTGAAACAAACGGAGCAAAGCATATTAGAATTATTTTCGACTAAAAATTATGTTTTTAGGAATGTTTAAAAAATGACTTTTTTAGTAAGATCACAGTATTTTTTGATCAAGAATTATAATATGTATAACTATAAATGAATTTTTTATGACCAATTAATAATCACTATTGTGTACTCCTATCAAAGAAGATAATTACACTATTAAAAAAGTTATTTTAATTTCAAAAATTTTTAGAAAAATCATTTTAGTCGAAAATACTTCTAGTCAGATCCATTCCCTAAAATTAAATCACATTACACTCTAAAATTAAATCAGATCAAAATCAAATAATTTATAAGTCTGAAATAATTTTATAACAAATGAAAAAGAATACAATCCTATCAAAATCAAGTAATATTTTGAAATATATAAGTATGAAATAATATGAGAAAAAATGTAATAACTAGAAATAACGCAATCGAAATCAAATAATATATAAGTAATTATTTTCTGAAAACATAACAATTCAGAAGGACGCACTGTTGGTAGATCATAATTAGCTTTCAAAAGCATCTGTAATGTAATGTTATTTAATTCATTCATTGTTTTAATGCTATAATATAGCATATGGCAGAAAACTTCTCCCCCAATGTGATGCTATTTCTTGTGCCAAATTTAACATAATGCTCAATTATAATATAATGTTTTGGAAAACTGTAAAAAAATACTTCTATATTTTGAAATTCCAAAAATTTATATTCTTCATCTATACTTTGTCCACTTTATGTTAGTCTTAATGATATTTTTTGTAAATATTTTAATTTTTTTAAAATAAGAATAACATAATTTGGGTTTGGATTCATAATTTTTTAATGAATAAATTTGTTAAAATATGAGTATAGGGTATAAATTTTTTGAATTTCAAAATATGGAAGTATTTTTCTTTTACAGAAACTGAAATTTAGGGTTTAAATTGTTGAAAGTTCTAATATGAGGGTATTTTTTATATATTTCTCTCATATTTTAATTGTAAAATATTAAGTTCTACCTTACAAATGTCCGATCAGATAGTGTTTTTTTTAATACTTAACCAATGATAGTTAACTTAATAATTTTCAAATAAAAAAAAATAGCATTTTATATAACACTATGCATTGGAATAAAAATTAAATTTGGTGTCAAATTTATCATTTTGCTATTTTTTTATGTCAAAGATAACATTGACTGAGAATCATGTTATTTGTATTCGTCTTTTAGCCTTGAACTTTCATCATATTCCATCATATTTGTGTTTTTTAATCTTTATACGTTATAGTCTAATATGATATGACAATGAAAAATATATAATAAGAATTTATAAACAAAATAAAAATTCTCTAACTATATATTAGCTCAGTTCAAGTCTATCAAGATCAAGATATAAGAACCATTTTGCCTTAATATTGTAGATTATTTTTTTAGAACTTTATTGAAGAGTTGACACGCCTAAGATTGTGAAAATTACACAATCAATACACTTACTTTTTTTTTTGCAAAAAAAAATCCTTTATATCTAAGAAAATAGTGAAAAAAGTATATTGTGTCCTTATATATCTAAGAAAATAGTGAAAAAAGTATATTGTCCTTTTGGGTTTTTTAAGTCTGAGCCATATTTTAGTAGATATTTTTTTTTACCTATTCATAAGTATTTTTTTTTTTAACTGTTAGATAATGATCTAAGGGTTATAATAATTTGAACAGTTAAAAAAATTAAAAATAAATATTCATTATTTAATATTTTTCTCCTTTTATTTTTTATACGTACATAATGAATTTTAATTGAGTAAAATAATACCTATAAATAGAAATGAGAAAAAAAAATTACATACTGAATCGGTGTGCTTTAAGTATATATTGTCTACTTTTTTTCAGTATTTATGAGTATAAATTTCAATTTGACTTCACTGATTTTGAAAAGTTGCAGAAGAAATTTGAAAAAAAAAATGTGGATTATAATTTTCAAAATAAAAATTAATTGTTTAATTTTTTTTGTATAAGAGACTACAAAACTTCCACGTATACCACAGATTTCACTTGGATGTTTTGAAGTTGTCCACTTTTGAACGAGTCTCTCTGCTTAATTTCAAGAAGCTAGTTGACGAGTAACGTAGCAGACTTCACTGTGTCTTCGTGCTTTTAACTTTTTCAAAGACAAACCAACATTGATTGTCTATATATACAATTTTCCCCCACCATTACCAAAAATTCATTTTTTGTTGGCATTATTATAAATTTTTTACAACTTGCGGTTCAGTTGCCAACTCTTTACTTTTAGTTGCCAACTCTTTACTTTTAATAGTCTATTTTATCTAGAAAAGTTCTATACTAAATTTCATTTATACGTCAGTTCAATAACTTCTCCACGATATTATAAGGAGTAATCCTATACATTTCACAAATTCTTTAGTAAAAATAACTTGTTTAACGTGGCATCAAATAATTAGTATTATATTTAATATCATATAATTTAAGTTATAAATATAAAAATAGGTGTCACGATATTTAATGTTTTCCTAATGGGAAACCAAATCACAATTCCGTGAGATCGGACGCTAGAGTCTCAGCTTGGCGTTGATCATGACATGTTGGTTTTTCTACTGTAATTAAGTCAAAATGGGAACATTCAATTGATATGATACTAATCTATGGTGTATAGATCATTCCACAAGCAAAATATTGTATGACTATGAAATATCAACAAGGAAATATTATGTGTTGTATGAAAATAAGAGGAGCGAATATTTTTGAACCATTTAATTTCAGGTCATATTCACCTTTGACTCGTTGTAAACGCCTAGTATTATTATTTTTTAATAATAATAAGGTGGTTGCAAACGTATGTATTATCTTATTTCCGAATTTTGTACCAATTCCGAGTTACTTAGTTTGACGTAAATTTTAAGACCACGTTTACTAATAATTTGTGAAGGAGTAAATCGAAAGGGAATAAGAAACAATAAGTAAAAAAAATTAGGATTCTATTTTCTCATTTTAATTAGTATGTTAATACATGAAAATGAAATACTTTTCATTCCTTTTGCTCTCCATTTTGGATTGATACATGCCCTTGCAAACTCATTGTATGCATATCAATTAAATAAAAAAAATTTAGCACAGATAGAACTGTTCCATTGATGAATGTAAAGCTAGTATACAAATTTGAACAAAATATACAATTTGACTCAGTAGCTCAAAATTGATAAATTAATTAACAAAATTCTATTCCATCTTAAACGTGCATGGTAGGATATTAATCCCAGTACCAGTAGTACTGTACAAAACCCAGATTAATTCTTTTTCGTTTTGCCATGATCATAATAACTTTGATTTTATCTTGTAATAATTATATACCATATTATTAAGCGTCAACCTCCCAATATTAATTCTATCCTAGAGATCACTCTAAGACGTGTTGCGACAGTCCATGCTCATCAGCCACTAGACTATTAGGAACCTATTTCTGACTTGAACTTCTTATTCCCACTAGTACGCACTGTACAAAAACCCGGATTCGGATTTATTACCAGTAATAACTTTGGATTTGTGTTGATACATAACATATTTATTATATATTAATATTTATTACAATGGTTTCACAAACTGATCTATCCATCGAGTTGAGAAAGTCTATGGTCATTATGAGCCACTAGCTTAGGTCTATGTCTAGACTTGAATGTCTTTCGAGACTTTCTACTGACCGGCAAGCCATTATCGATCCTTGGTTTAAGTTACAGAGCGTGTTATTTAGCAAATAAAGGCCAGTTTGGTGTGCCATATTGTATTGTATTATTTTATTATAATATTATGTTTGTTTTGCACTTGTATTAAAATATTGTATTAAAAAATTAATTTTGAAAAATATTATTTTAAAAAATTTATTTAGAAAAATACTATTTTTAAAAAATATTTAGAAAAATATCATTATCAAATGACGACTTTTAAAAAATTTATTTATGAAAAACCACTTTTTAGATATAAATTTAGAAAAATACCATTTTTAAAAATTTATTTAGAAAAATACATTTTTTGAAAGGATAAAGTGATGTGAGAGAGAAAATGATGAGAGAGAAATTAAGAACGAAAAAAGTGAGAACAGTGAGTATTGTACAATACTATGTTAAAGTTAAAATTATATAATACAGTGTAATACAAACCTTTTATTCTGTATTATATAATACTCTCCGTATTGTATTAAATTTTGATGTCGTATTAAATAATACATCACAAAAGTACAACCAAACACAGTATTATAATTAATTAATATAATACAGAGTCTTTATACAATGTACCAGACATAGCCAAAGTCGCACATATGGTATGCCGTTAATTTTCGACTGCCAAATAAAGTTATCAGCTTTCTTTAGTGCATGATTTGGTACCAATAATAAGTTCGTTACCCACCCTGAGTCAAACGAAATCTGTTGTATGAGTCTATGACAACGATCGATTAATATAGACTTTCATATTTTGTCATATATATATGTACACTTTGAGAATACTAAATACATTTTTTTTTTTTCTCTTTCCTTTTATATTATTAAATTTTATTGTTGTGGATTTTAATATAATTTTTATATTATTAAAATGTGAAATGAGATAATAGAATCCGCAAGTCAAACAAGAGAGTATAACTAGTATTCCTTATGTATACTTTTATGATGCTAGACTATATATAAGAGTTAATTACATTCTTATACCTTGCCTTATGATCGTGTATTTAGTTTATACTTTGTGTTTTAGTTATTAGCAATATTAATCTTCATACTTGAAATCTGTAACAATGCTATACTCTCTTTAGGTAAAATACCAATTTTGACTATTGAATTTACTAAAATACCCTTTTAAACTTTAAGATATATATCTTAGTATGTCATTTAAATTTAAAACTAATTGAAATTGACTGTTACAAGAACAAATATTAAAAATTATTTTAAAAAATGCAAAAAACCTATAAATATTAAATATTATTTACAAACATATGTATCAATTTTAGTTTAAGTCTTAAATTTGAATTTCATTTAAAATATATATTTTAAATTTTAAAGAGTATTTTGGTAAACATAATGGTCAAAATTGATGTGTGATCTAGGAAGAATATAAATTTATTAAAAATTTTAAATGTGAATGTTAATATTGATAATAACGAAAACACAATGTATTAACTAAACAAACAGTCAAAATATAAGATATAAAAATGTAATTATCTTCATATATAATGATATTTTATATTCTTGAGCATTATATTATTTTGTAATCATGAATTTTATGAAAATATGATATTAGAAAACGCTCACTATTACCACTAATGAGTCTGACTAGATAGTACTACCCCGTAAAATCTTCCTTATACATTTTAATTCTGGCTATAGTGGCTACGAATAATATAAATATGCTAGTAGTGTGCGTTTTGCACTTCTACTTTCCTTAACATCTCCTCGTATTTTATATTGTTTATAGGAGTCTGGGATAATTTGACTTTCAAATATGCATATGCTATATTAATTCGAGTCTAGTATACGTATAGTTAGATCGAGACTAAGAAAAACAGGTTTGCCTTAATTACTAAGGAGTTGAACATATGATACTATAATTGCATGTATATTCTACACTACAAAATTCATTTATATGTTTGAAGTAGTCCATCTCTGAACGAGTCTCTCCCATCAATTTCTAAGAAGCTTGGTACTCTCAGTCTATATGATACGAATCCCACCAACTTGTGACGAAACCTGAAACAAAGATGATGCTTAGGACCGTTCTACAATCAGATTCGGATGGATAACCTCGACCCAATACCTATAAAGATATGTGAACCTTGGTATAAAGGAAGACGCCACAATCAAGGATGGAAAGCTCGATTGATAAGTCAAGGGATGAGCGCCACAGAAAAATCTGATAAGTTCGAATAAGTTCTCAATAAACCAAAGAGAAATTGCTCTCAATTTTTAATGAATTATAATCTGATCTTTTCATTAAGCTAATGGCTATTTATATACATAGAGAGCACGAAATTGGCTACTCTAAAACTCCTAAGAAGCTACCCAAAATAAGAAAAGGAAACTAAAATATCCAAATTAGAATTCTGAAAATTGAACTCCTACACTTACCCTAAAACAAACACCTACTCCTCAATAAAAAAGGAAAGTATCTTAATTAGTATACAAGCCTTACAACTCAACAGTGAAACTAATGATAAATAAATAAAAAAAAGGTAATTTAACTAATTGCAGCTAATTATTCTCCTTGATGAGTCAAAAACGGGTAAGTCACCAAAATCAGGAAACTAAGCTTTAATTCACGCAACCTTGAGCAATCCTCTTTTGAGAGTCTTTTTTAAATTATTCCAAAGTTTGAATCATAGAAATCCAACCTTGTGGACCACGTAGAACATCATCCTTGGGTGTCCAAGAATTCATCTCAACCCAAATGCTTTGAATCAGTCCATTGAGAGACTCTTTGAACCTTTTAGCTCGAACTCTTGTAAATAGTCCAATTGGAACTTTAAATGGCTCATTTGTAACCATACCTTGATTTGTATCACTGTACTCTCTTAACTAATCATCCTTTCTCTTGATTAAAAGAAGTTCGAGTATCAAAAACTAGTATGTACATTCCAACTAGGTTAACACAACTGAGTATTTTATCTCATGACTCTTACTACTGATTCATTACTAATAAAGAGAAAAAAAAGTCACCCCATTTACCTAACAAACCACAACCAAAAACACTAACTAGAGAAATCTCTAGATAGATATCAAAAAATGTAACAATTCCATTGGATAACATCGTCTACAATATGTCTAACCCAATTAGAAAAAACTTTAAACAAAGAAATAAAACCCGCCTAAATATCCTCTCCAAGTGGTAACTTTTTCACCGCCCCGATACCCACGCTGAATTTGGTCTTTCAATTAAGTCTTTTCCAAACCATTACTATAAATTAGTTATACATGGTTCAACAAAGTCTTTATTTTGAATAGTTTGTTGATTAAATATCATAGTACCTTATTTTCAAAAGTTCTTTACCTTCACTTTTACGTAAGTGCGGTATTTCACCATTTTTAAAATTATCCAATTAACCAATGATATATATGCTGGTAATTCTTCTGTTGTAATAAGTCAACGAGGGAAAAGGTTGAGCCACGGCATTGTATAGTATGGAAATGTAGACGTATGTTACAAGCAAGAAAATCTTCTCTAAATCTAGCTAAGCCAATGAAAACTATACGTGTGGCATGATATATATGAAATATCATAGTAGTGAATATTGTTGAGCCTTTCTCAAAAAAAAAATATATATATATATATTGTTGAGCCGTAAAATTTTATTATATTACTCAGGAGAATATTGTCACTACAACATGATTATATGTGAAGTTACCAAATTATCTTGATGTTTATATATATTTGATAATATTAAAGAGAAGTAGGAGACAACAAAAGTATTATCTCTCCCTATACGCACTCTGAAAAGCGTCTTATTTTCAAGTGCCGTGATTGATGTTTAGGACGCCTTGATATCCAGGGGATACCAAGGCACTTTATAAATGCCTTAGTAGATCTACTAAGGCACTTTTAAGGCGTCTTGGTACCAAATAGTGTATTTTTTATAAGGCACTATATAAGTGCCATGAAACATCATTTCTAAGTATTTATAATATATTTGTGTATACCCCTAGAATTTCACAAATAAAATTCAAAAATTCTAACCTACATCAAATTCCATATAAAAATGTATATTATTCACAAAAAGAACAATAATATTAACTTTAAAATAGAACTAAACACTAAAAGTTCCATATCACTATACATAACAAAGTGACTAGGCTATGAATCTATTAACTTGAAGACCTCCTCTCTCGTACCTAATCTATCTCCCCTTGGGCATATATCTTCTTACTGCCGTACTACAAAGAGAAGATTATACAGAATTAGGAACCTTGAATATTTAAAAAGCTAAAATTGAATTAATGAAACAATATAAACGTGATGCAAACCTCCACGGAATAGAGAAAAAAAATTCCAATTATCCG
The DNA here is from genome assembly GCA_002914845.1 of Trema orientale. Taxonomy (NCBI): domain Eukaryota; kingdom Viridiplantae; phylum Streptophyta; class Magnoliopsida; order Rosales; family Cannabaceae; genus Trema; species Trema orientale. The sequence goes on from JXTC01000906.1 coordinate 49,689, forward strand.
AGGAATTAGAAAAATTTGGTGTGACTAACATATACAATAAGATAAAAATCTATATATTTCATGAGCTACAAATATTAGGATCAATAATCTCTATATATGCATATATAATGTAGTTATTACGTAATTAGAATAACAATTATAACTTGACTAGTCAAAATATCAGATATCAGGTTTTTATATAGAATAACCCACAACACGAATTAAATTATTTGACTAGAATAGGTACTAAACTTCAAACCACAGGTACTAAACTTAAATTATTAGGATTTTATGCTGAATTCTCATTACTGTTAATCATGTATTATAATCTTTATCATTTAAATTAAAACTACAATCATACAAAGAGTTCTACAATTGGCTATTTCACTAGAATGAAGTAATTGTCTTGAATAGAGGAAAGAAACAATCTAATAATGAATGCAGAAAATTGCAAAATACTAAAAAGAACATAGATGATTTATATGATGAAAAATAAGCTAACAATAAAAAAAAAATAAAAAAAAAAACTAGGCCTAAGAACAATAGTTATCAAAATAAAAACAAGAAGAAAGATGGAATTGTGTCAGTATCAGGTTCAATTTCGTATGGTCATCTTAGCAAAATTAATGATAATTTCATGTTCTCATGAACAATAGCATCTTAAGTATAGTAGTTTTGAAGAAAACAAAATTGGGATACTGTAAATATAATCACATCGCTGCAGAAAATTGTGAATGCTTGTCATGAGACTTGTTTATAAATGTACCCTTAGAAAATTCTCTAAAATGGCTACTAGTAAAAGAACTTGCTTATAAAGTCCACAAATAATGACTGCTTCCTCAATTGCTATAGACTTATAATATAACGTAATTTATAGTTAGAGGCCTCATTAACTCAAAAAAAGAAGCATGAACTGACTTTTTTCTTTTTTCACATGTTTAAGAATTTTAATTACACATTCTTTATTTGTAAGTTCAAGGAACCCTCTCAATTATCTCACTAGATTCGCCTATCCCGACCTTCCTCGCTAACTCACAATCATTTTGCTCTCCACGTAATCACAAACCAAGACCAAAAACTAAAGGTTTAAAAAAGTTACAACTTTAGTTAAATATATGAACTATTTAGTCATTACAAGAAAGTAGGTCTATAGCGACGATATCTATAGCGGCGACAATATGTCGTCGCTATAGATTCTATTTATAGCGACGACACGCCGATAGTCGTCGCTATTGACCAAAAACCTCGTCGCTAAAGGGTAAAACTTAGCGACGACTCTAAGATGTCGTCGCTATAGATAGTACGGAAAAACGCGTCCCTCTACAGTAAAATACCCGCGGGAAAGTAGGTGCCTTTATGGGGAATATTGAAAATATCAGATCCTATAGCGGCGACATGGTGTCGTCGCTACAGAGTTTTTAATTTTTTTTTTATAATTTAAAATCTGAATTAATTAATAAAAGAATTTAAAAACACTATAGCGACGACATATTGTCGTCGTGTCGTCGCTATAGAGTTTTTAAAATTTGTTTATAATTTAAAATACGAATTAAATAATAAAAAAACTAAATAACTCTATAGCGACGACAAAATGTTGTCGCTATAGCGGAACCCGAAAATTTGGGCGGGCAATTAATGACCGCCCAAATTTGACCCGAAAAAAAATAAAATTAAAACGGTGTCGTTAGGTTTATAGCGACGACATTTTACCATATATAGCGGCGACAAGTGTCGCCGCTATAGGTCCTGCAACATAAAAACTTGCAAATCGTCTTTTTCGTCCATTTTTTCAGAAACGGTTTTCTCTCTCTCTCTCTCTCTCTTTCACCTCTCTCTCTCTCCCCAACCCGCCGACACTCTTACTCGTCGTTTTCTCTCTTTATCTGAAGGTATTGATCTCTCTCTCTCTCTATATTTCTCTTGTTTTGTCTCTTTCTCTCTCTCTAACTATCTCTCTCTAACTCTCTCTCTCTCTCTATCTCTCTCAGTTTTTTCTGCGCCGCCACCTCCTCCTCCGACGTCGTCAACCTCCGCCGTCGACCGACTGGTGAGTTTTTTTTTAATGTTTTTTTTACACTATTAAAATTATTTTGTGAATTAATTATTAAAAATATTAAAAATGAGAATATGTTTGTTAGATTAGGGTTTTGTTAGTTTTGTTAAATCTATTTGTTAATAATATGTTAGTTTTATACAATAGTTGAAAATAATTGGGTTAGATTATTATTAAATTTTAGATATATATTATTAGTTAAAAATAATAAGTTAGTTTATTTTATTTAAATTGTGTAATATGATTTTCCTATATTAGATTTGTGATTTTGTTAGATAATGTAGGATTATTTTGGATTTGTGATATAGTGAGATTATTTTATTTTTAAGAATATTGTTGGATTTATTTTGTTATATTAAAATATTTTTTAGATTATGTTG
>JXTC01000907.1:16693-32264 GCA_002914845.1 Trema orientale
ACCCCAACCGAGCAACTAGTGGTAACGGCACCCGGGGGTAGAGGACCGGGCATGAGCTGGCAGGTAGGTACCCTCACATTTAAGACCCCCCGGAGGGGGTCACCCAGTTCGAACCCGGGACCTCATGCCCCCGGGAAACAACGACCACCACTAGGCCACTCGCTCGGTGGTATTATCAATCGAAACCTGAAGTATAAGCATTAAATAATAGAGATTCCAACTCATTTGGCACACAGCAAATAGCCTTCCTTTCCTTTACTCGATACGTAAGTCCAAAAGACGAGAAAATATATTAAGAAAGAAAAATATTCAAGGTATTAAAAAATTAAAAGAATTCTCTCAGTGCATTCAAAAACTTTAATATTGGGCAAAACAGTAAAAACACTATGGATTATAGAAAATTATTACAATATGGTAATTAATATAAGTATAACGCGTGGGAATTTGTACCTAACTCTATTTTAGTATATTAGGCTAAGTTTGAGTAAGGAGTATTACAATTATAATTAGATTTCTAATTGTTTATCTTTATAAGAGTACTAATAGAATTATATTCCTACAAAGATTAATTTGTTGGAAAAAATAATATATTCTTACTAGGATGGGAGAAGCGTAAACTATTACCTAAAATCAAATATTCTAAGAGGGAAAATAGAAAGTGAAATCAAATGAAAATCAATAAGTCAGGTAGAAAGTTTTGGAGAGAGAAACTAGAACTAATTACACTTGTTTGTTCAAACGTTAAAGATTGTATTTTCTCAGTAAAACTAAGTTTCTTTAATGCTCTAACTAATTCTTACTATTCACTACAAAAAATTTTACTTTTAATAAAATTTGTGATTGAAAAAAAATAATTATCATTATATCCAGACTAAAAAGTCTATAATTAAAAATTTTAGTCAAAGAAAATTCAGTCTATTATGATTAAATATAATGAGCCACAACCAATTTTATTGTTAGTGATTTAATGTATGTTATTTACGAGTTTTGATTAAACATTTATCGTGACTGAAAATTCGTCACTAAACGGTGATTTTTTTATTATTTTATTTTATTTTATCCATGAGCATGCTTGTTTCTTGGATTCTACTAAATATAAAAATGAGTTGATGGAGTCAATTAATTAACAGTACCTTTTTTTTTCCCCTTTATAGGTTGGAAAGTACATGCGTGTTTCTAATCAATTAATGGATTCTATTAAATACAGAAATGAGTTAATGGAGTCAATCAATTGACGCCCGTTTTTTTTTCTCCCTGTTTAGGCTGTAAAGTACATGGCCCGTTTCACACTAAATGTCAAACTTTTTCAAAAGCCAAACGTTTATAAGATCGAGAAATGGACCATATTAGCGTGAGTAACGGGGTGTTGTCACTTATCCGTTTCGATTCCACTACTCATACCAAGCTTATTAATTTTGTAGAAGAAATTAACATTAACCAACATTCATAAAGAAAATTGGCGGTTATAATTAAGAAAAATTTGTCTTGGTCGAAAAGTACCCCTTGTAATGACTAGCACGTTTTCATTTCAATAAGCATCATTGCTACCTATAATTTGACATTTGGGCAACACGTCGTGTTTTGCATGAATGTCGACAGTGATAGAATAATAATACCATATCTTAATTTTTAATTTTAGGCTTCTTTTTTTTAATAGAATTCCAATTATTATACACCCTTTTTTTTCATTTTTTAGTTACTCTCTGTTGTGCGATCAAAAATCTACATCATTGGTCAACAACCGAGTTGAACGCGTCAGGTCGCATGTGAGTTTTTCTAATCGAAATGCGACCTCTTCCAAATGAGTCAAGTGCGACCAGCATAAAAAGGAAACTAGATCAAAGCTTCTCTAAAACAAGTAGCCTGCGAAGAAAAGGAAACAAGTCTTCGGATAGAGATCGTGCAATTAATTCCATTTAAGTTACTACCCAATTGTAATGTTACTCAAATTGTATTTTCTGATTATGTACTTACCCATTTGTACAATTAGGAAATATCGAGCCACCCTCACCTATACAAAGGGGGCTCAGTCTTATTGTAAGACACGACATAATTACTTCACTAAATACTCTCTCTGTAATTCTCTAATCTCACCTTGAGACTTAGAGAAACTCCTTGTAATTCTCTAGAAAATAGTAAAGAACAGTGGACGTAGACTCATCTTTTTTGGGGTTGAACTACTATAAAATTCTTGTCTTCTTATTTGCTTTGCTTTAAAACCCTCTTTACACACAAGCCACATCTCGCAATTTCTTAAATTCATTGTTGACAAAAACTCCGTCAACGATTGGCGCTAGAAGGAGGGCTATTCCAGCAAAGAGTTTGTCAATTTCGTTTCTTCAACAATGGCAAACACTAAAAATACCACCAGAAACGCTGGAACTAGCCAAAACCAACCCCAAAACATTGCTGCTACACAGGTTGATCCTGCTCATGATCAGCCTACCATGACCGCACCTGAGAACATTGTCTAGAGACAAGATCGCATGGAGAATGCACCGGCGAACCTTCAGCAGATCACTAATCAGATTAATGACTCTCTGCAATGACTTGTTTGAGGACAGATGGTGACTCTCCCGTAGTACGAATGTTCCAGAGATCGTCCTGCTCGACGACCTGAGAGAGGCATTCAGATCTAAGAAATAGGAGATCACAGTCAACCCAGAACCCAACAGGAGCGTTATACAGATCGCACCTCCAAGAGAAAAGGCAAGGTCGCAGACTTGTCCCAAGAATCTGGCACTGGGAGTTCAAGCACAGATTGCGATCATGGACAGCCTTCTCGGAAAGCTACCGTCAACTGTGATCATCCAGGCAATGAGCAAAATCGTCAATTGAGGAGTATCTTCAAAAGGATTAGCAGGGGGCCACAACAGAATTCTGCAGACCTAAAGCAACACCTGGAACAGCGACGTCAAAGAAATAGTCATGAGCGATCTATATCGCATCATAATGACCGAAATCGATCTCTTCGCACTATTTCAGTGGAATCTTCACAAAGGTCGCAGCAAACCTTACCTGATCAACCTGTCTTACGTCGTGATAGTAACGACCAAAGGCCACCCTTGCCGCCAGTAAAAGATAATGCTATTCCTTCAAATATCGATGTTCATAACCTGAGGATCGTATTAGATGTACTTGTTGGCTGGGATGATGAGCTCGCAGATAGATCTCGTCAGTCGCCATTCAACGAGGAGGTTCGAGCTGCTGCATTACCTGCTAGATTCAAACTTCCCACCATAAATACTTTTCATGAGAAAACCGATCCGCAGGACCATATGGATCACTTCAACGACCTGATGGAGCTCCATCGAGTCGATGACCTCGCACGATGCAAGTGCTTTGCTATAACTCTCATTGGTGCAGCAAAAAGTGATTCCGAGGACTTAAACTTGGTTCAATCTCGTCTTGGCAGTAACTTTAGACTGCATTCTTAAGACAATTCTAGGCCGTGAAGAATTTTACTGTTCTATTAATCAGTCTGTCTGCTACTCGACAAGGACCAGATGAGATTCTGTGATCTTACCTTAACCGCTTTACTTCAGAATTGGCCAAAGTTAGCAACCCATTTGAAGGGAGAGTCCTGACTTTAATGATGGCTAGGGTGCGACTAGAGACTAAACTCTGGGAGGAGTTGCTTAAGCGGGAATGCAGAACTCTTGAAGACTTCTATCGGAGAGTTGGCCGACATCTAAGGATGGAATCTTCATGTGAGAATCTTCATAAGATGAATAAAGGAGGAGAAAAAGATGCAGCTAAAGATGCAACCACTACTAGCAATAATAATAATAACAAGAAGTCGAAAAAAAGAAAGAGCGAACAGCCAACTGAAAAGCAGCCCGAACAGAAGAAACAGGAAATACCAAGAGCTCCTCTGAGATTCAACAACTACACTGAGCTAAGTGCACCTATAGATTATATTTATGCAGTCACAAATCAGTAAGAGCGGTATTGTCAACTGGAGCCAATAAAACGGGATAGAGCAAGATGTGATCCTAACAAGTTCTGCTGATATCACAATGACATTGGACATGATACCAATAACTGCTATGCTTTGAAAGATGAGATCGAAAGATTAATTAGAGAAGGGTGGTTGCGGCAGTACACCAGGCAGAACAATGAAAGGCGAGAAGAAAACCAACAGCGACCTTCTGAAATTCAATGAGAAGTGCGAACTATTTTTGGAGTACTGCATGTTGGTGGAGATTCGAAGAGGGCACAAGATAGGTATGCGCGAGAAGCTCGACAGCAGTCATTGACTAATGTCACGTGTCTTGAGCAGCGATGACTGAAACTTCAACGGGTACCGGACATGGACATCACTTTCATGGAGCAAGACGCAAGGGAGGTCTATTACCCGCATAATGATGCACTGGTCATAAAGATCAACTATGGAAGCACGCAATTATGGCGAGTATTAGGTGATAATGGAAATACTGTCGATATCCTATACTACGATGCCTTCAAGATGATGCGGTTGAGTGATAGCGACTTAAAATCCGCTGTCACTCCACTATACAGATTTACTGGTGATAGCATAATACCGATAGGCATGATTGAGTTAATAGTTAACGTTGGAACTAATCTCAGAGTTTCAACAATAATGACCTAATTTTTAGTTGTAGATTGCCCATCTGCATTCAACGCCGTGCTAGGAAGACCAACACTCAAAGAACTTCGAGCTATCACTTCAATTTATCATCTCGCCATGAAGTTCCCAACCCAACACGGAGTAGGCGAAGTGCGAGGCAACCAATATAATGCACGGACTTGTTATAACAACTCTTTGAAGCTCACAATAAGAGACTTAACACCTCGCACAATGATGGTCCAATTATAAGAAGAAGCGTCAATCGAAGATCTCGACCCTCGAGAGATCGATGAAGAGGTCAAGACTGGACCCATAGAAGACTTGGAGGATTTATCAATCGAAGAGTCCTCGAAGGTGTTGAAAATTAGAGCGAAGCTTCAAGAACCCATGCGAGCTACATTGATTGCTTTTCCGAAGTCAAACTTAGATGTCTTCGCATGATAGTATTCAGACATGGTGGGGATCGATCCGAATGTTATGTGCCATCACCTTAATATAGATACAACGAAGAAGCCTGTGCGACAGAAAAGAAGGGCAATAGATCTAGAACGTTATGTTGCATTAAAAGAAAAAGTAGAGAAGCTACTCGAGACCGGTTTCATTAGAGAGTCTTTTTATCCGAATTAGCTAGCAAACCTAATTTTAGTAATAAAAACCCAATGGGAAGTGGAGAACATGCATTGATTTCACCGATCTCAACAAAGCATGCTTGAAGGATAATTTCCTACTTCTAAGAATCGACCAGCTTGTAGATACGACGTCAGGGCATGAATTGTTAAGTTTTATGGACGCCTATTCTGGATATAATCAAATCTCCATGTACGAGCTGGATGAGGAACATACCTCGTTCATCACTGATCGAAGATTGTACTGTTAAAAGAAGATGCCCTTTGGACTCATCAACACAGGAACAACTTATCAGCCTCTTGTTAATATGATGTTCGCAAAACAGATTGGCAAGACAATAGAGATATACGTTAATGACATGCTAGTGAAATCGAAGAAAGCTAAAGATCATATCAAGCATCTTGATGAGATGTTCAAAATTCTTCAAAAGTATCAAATGAAGCTAAATCCCTAAAAGTGTGCATTTGGAGTAGGATCTGGGAAGTTATTGGGGTTCATGGTCAATCAGCAGGGTATTAAAGCTAACCCTCAGAAGATATAAGCACTGATTGACATGCAGTCACCTCACAAACCTAAGGATATACAGAGCCTGGCGGGAAGAGTGGCCGCACTGAGCCGATTTGTACAAAGTTAACTGACAAATGCCAACCATTCTTCGAAGTATTGAAGGGTTCAAAGAAGTTCAAGTGGACGGAGAAATGCGAGCAGGTGTTCCGAGAATTGAAGAAACACTTGGGGTTCTCCTCCATTCTTGTCGAGGCCAAATCCGAGGGAAAAGATATACTTGTACCTCACTGTCCAAATATGCGACAAGTACTGCGTTGATTCGGGAAGAAGAAAATATACAGTGATGTATATTACGTAAGTAAAAGATTACTTGATACCAAAGTAAGATATCTAGAGATGGAGAAGTTAGCATTAGCACTCGTCATCGCATCCAGGAAGCTTCGACCTTATTTTCATGTGCACTCGATTGAAGTTTTCACAAATTTTCCATTGAAACAAGTTTTGCAAAAACTTGAGGCTTCAGGACGACTACTTAAGTGGGCGGTTGAGCTAAGTTAATTCGACATCAATTTCGACCTCGCATTACAATTAAAGGTCAAGCTCTCGCAGATTTTATTGCAAAGTTCACTTATGATGTTAATCTTCCCACAGAAGTAATCGAAAAACCTGTTATAGATCTGTCAAGATTGTGGAAACTTTATGTCGATGGATCGTCAAACGAGAATGGAGCTGGTGCGGACTTAATGCTAATCAAACCTGAAGGGCATAATGTTCATTGTGCCCTTCACTTTGGATTTCCAGCGTCGAATAATGAGGCACAATATGAAGCATTAATAGCTGGGCTCAAGCTTGCATAAGAAATGAAGGTCGGGATGATTAAAGTATACAGTGACTCCCAGTTGATCGTTTATCAAGTGATCGGCGATTATCAAGCAAGAGGAGGAAGAATGCTGGCTTATTTATAAGAGGTGCAGAGACTGTTCTCGACACTTACTACTTATAGCATTCAACTTCTTCCTCACGTTATAAATACCCAGGCAGATGCCCTAGCCAAGCTCGCCTCGACCAAAGATGCAGAATTGCTAAAGGTGGTTCCTGTCGAATTCCTCGCAAAATCAAGTATCGAAGTAGCGCCTCAAGTAACCATGCCAGTTAACCAGAAACCGTTGTGGATGGATTCGATAATAAAGTATCTCCAAAATGGCGACCTTCCTGAGAATAAAGACGATATGAAGTGGCTTTGAATGAAAGCAGCTCGCTATGTCATTTACGATGGAAAATTTTATCGAAGAAGTTTTAGCTCGCCACTATTGTTATGTGTTGATGAAGAAAAAGCACACTACGTTATGAGAGAAATTCATGAAGGAATATACAGAAATTATTCTGGGGGATAGGTACTTGTCAACAAAGCACTCAGACAATGAAGAAGGATGTTGTCATGACCCAAATTCCAAGGCTGTGACTTTTGGAAATTTTGAGTGTAAATTAATAGAAATAAGGAATTTTACAAAAATTCGGAGAAAATCAAGTACTTGGATATTTCATTTCAGTCCTCGAATTAATAGAAATTTTGTATAAAAGAGATCCACTTTTCGTTTAGTTTTTCAAGAATGAAACTCCAATTATAATTCTAGAAAACATAGTTAAATTGTATAAAAACTTGGTTTGATAAAATCTTTAATGTTGATTAAAATGAAATTTTCATACCTTGAGTCGGAAAATCCAAAAATCGATTCACAGAGTTTATCAAAATCCCAAGTACTTAAAACTTTGAAAGTATACTCCTCGGGAACTAAATGGTCCTGTTTATACAAAATTCTCAAATAGTAGTAAATACGCCCTCATACATCCACTTAGTATAAACAACAAACTTGGCTAAATAATTAGGAAATGGTAAGGAATATGGCAAGTTATCAGGACCAACCGAGAGGAATAGGAATAAGACTGCAACGGGAGCCAAGCGACTTGCCTGGCTATCGAGACAACCAGCTCGAATGAACAACCACCTGAAAAAGGGGGGGGGGGAAATAGAAGGGGTGAGCTCAAAAGCTCAGTAGGAAAACCGTTACCTCATTTTAAAACCTTTTTAGTGATGGAAAGCTCCTGCATGGTTAGTTTAATCCAAAATACCTTTGTAAAATCACCTGTGCATATATTCATAAAAATATCCAAAATCGATAGTCTATATGCACATACATACATATATAGGTGTACAGAAAACATAATGTCTCAAAACCAATCAGTCCACAAACACATGACACAAATCCATCCATACGCATGAGTTCACAATCTCTCATCAATGGAAACTAGGGTGTTGGCACTATGTACGCCATACAGCCTGCCTGACACCTAGCCCATAACCGGAGGGGACACCCGTATGTCGCCTACCAAACCTGGATGGGCAACCGCATTGCCTACGCCTGCCAAATGGGGAGGTAATCAGAAGAAATACCCCGCGCAGGTTCATAGACTCTGCACCGTCGGTGGGGCCGCAACGCCACACTGTAAAAACCCCATGATGCTAACCTGGTACTCATGTGTGATCTTATGACACGTGTACTATGAACTGATATGTAAAAGTAGCCATGCAGTAGTTTAAGTTCAAGTAATGCTCTGATTTTTAATAAAATGGTTAATTAAATTTTTGTAGAAAAATGGGTAGCACAACGGCCCTATTTTAACATATCCAAAATTAACCTGCACTCAGAAAAGTCCCAGAGCAATCTAATATATACAATACGATTCAATTCCATCACATATATCCAAAGTAGTTCAAAAATCACATTTGTTCCCATATGGTGCTGAAAATAAGATTTATTCAAAAATGATGTAAAAGAGAGGTAACCGAATCCCTACCTCACTAGAATAGCGATACCACGCTATTGGATGCTCAAGGTGCCGTTGGACGTTCGTTCGGAGGGTCGGGAACCAATTCCACGCCCTCGATCACTCTCTTGGGAACAACCAACTTCTCAACAGAGCTTCGAATCAATGAATGGACCTCTTCATTGAATTCCTAATGTCCAAAATAGCTAAGATAGATATATGACTCGACTAATTCGGGTTCGGGCCGACACCAGACCGGTGACACACAAAACTAGACAAAATCTAAGCCGTTAGATATCGTCTTTCGTGTCAGTCACCAAGTATAGTCAATATATATATCAAACTTCTCTATTTTTCGAGTACAATCCAAAAATAACAACAAAAACGAAATCTAACGGTCGGATCGAAAACTAAAATTCAAAACTCAAAATACCCTAAAATAGCAATTTTCAATCTGGGCAAAGTTGAGTCAAGATATATATACCATGGTGTTCCTTTCGTCGAGAGGAATCCGATGCAAGTGGTTTCGCGACCTGAGGTGGCCGGAATCTCCGTCGGCGACCAAATCTTCCAGCGGTCATTTTCCTCCACCGACGGCAATCCTTGTAGTTGCAGGCGGCAAAACTCCGGCAGACAACTCATCCCGAGTTGGCGGTCTGAAACTGGGTGGTGGCGGCGCTCGTTGCTAGCCGGAGGATGGTCTTCGGTGAGGAAGCCATGGCTGCCGTGCGTAGAGCACAGCGAAGAGGAAGAAGAAGATGTCGAGGGAGAGAGAGAAGGGAATCAGATATATATATTTTTTTAATTTTAATTTTTTTTTCTTAAGGTCAATTGACCAAAATACCCATTTAAAAATTGGGATTTTACAGATGTAATAGAATTCGCTCGGAAATGCGACAAATGTCAACGATTTGCAACTATTCCTAGATTGCCACCTGTTCCTCTTACTTCAATGACTAGTCCATGGCCATTTGCAGTATAAAGAATTCATATTATTGGAATGCTCCCGTTGGCACGAGGTGGATTGAAGTATGCAGTGGTCCCAGTCGATTATTTCACTAAGTGGACAGAAGCTGAAGCCTTGAGTACCATTTCCGTAAAGAAGATGATATATTTTGTTTACAAATCTATAATCTTATGATATACCACATACTATAGTTTCTGATGATGGGAAACAATTCGACTGCGATGAATTTTGTAACTTCTGCGACAACTTAGGCATCAAGAAAAGCTTCTCCATCGTTGTTCATCCACAAGCCAATGGTCAGGTCGAAGCTATAAACAAGGTCCTTAGATAGAACCTAAAAATGAAACTGGAAGAACACAAGGGAGCTTGGACTGGAGTACTTCCTGAAGTATTGTGGGCATATCGCACCACTCAACGAACCACTATTGGAGAAAGTCTATTCTCTTTGGCCTATGGATATGAAGCAATGGTTCCAGTTGAAATTGGTGCGTTCCCTACGACGATCTACTAATGAGCAAGATCAGAACAATGCATTAATGAAAATCGAGCTCGATCTTCTGGAAGAAAGGTGCGAGCAGTCTCAACTACGAATTGCATCAAACTAACAACGCACAGCTCGATATTATAATTCTAAAGTCAAAAACAGACAATTTAACATCAGTGATCTTGTTTTTCGACAAGTTCTCCCTAGCACTAAAGAGCATGGTGCTAGTATATTTGGACCATATGTTATTGATGCCGTCATTCAATCTGGGACATACAAACTAGCTCGTACTGGAGGACAAAAGATCGAACATGCATGGAATGCAGAACAACTTCGTCGTTATTATCAGTAAATCTTCATGTATATTCTTATAGCTTCAACGGCCTAGGGAGCATCTTGTTATTCGTCATCCAAATTCATCAATAAAAGATTATTTATCATCTCATTATTTCCTTATAATGATTTCATCTTTTATAGTTTTATGGCCGTCTTCGAATCCATAAGACTCGGGGGGGCAGTAGGATCAGATCGTTATCTCCTACTCGCTTGTTAAGGGACTATGCAAACGTTCGTTTAGAGGGCTTGGAATTTTTAGATCGTCGAATTTCTAAATTTCTTAAAATCTTAAGATTTTTTCCTCTCTTCATGCCATAGCATGTCGTATTACGCAATTTTCCTCCTTGAACAACAAAGTAACTAAGCAAAATATTCATTGTTTGATGTGATATATTGCCTCAAATCCTGTTTTGCCATGGAACTTTTGAAAAATAATATTGAGTTCGCATCACTCATACTTGTTGTTTTTCTTAAGTGACCTAACTTATCCCAATACTTAAAACTCGTTTTTAGTTATGGATTCGAATTGCAATAACGTACTGATCAGTCACCTAGTGATTGACTACTTGGTTAAATTATGCATTTATATTATTATGCGATGTATGTTTTAATTATTTTGCAGGAATATAAATTTGATAAGAAGGATTTCATAAATTAAAACTCGCACCCGTGTGCGAGCAAAAGTATTACAATTTTAACAGGACAGACACGCATTTGTCCTTAATACATCAGTTAAAAAAAAAAAAACTACTGTGCAGAAGTGCCTTCTCCACCATGAGCAGCTTTCTCTATGGCCTCGTCCGCCTTCTAACTCTCAACAAGTTCGACGACGTCTTCACCAAGGAATGAGAAGTCGAACCCCAGATGCTCACAGTAAATGTTGTGTATGATCGTGGATGTGGCGATGTCACTAGCTTTATCTTAGAGCTCCTTGCCCTCAGTAGCTTTAAACTCTTCGATAGCCAAGCGACCCACCTCCTTTAGAGCACCTGGGTGCTGGGAGATGGTCTTCTCGAGCTCTTTTATTTTTTCTGCGAGCTACTCCTTCTCCAGCTTCTCCTTAGCCAAGGCCTCCTGCAACTGTTGCTTCTCAGACTTGAAGCTGCTCTTTTCTTCCTCTTGAGTCTTTTTCAGGTCCTCGCAAGTCTGGGCTATTTCTTCGACCTTCTCGCCCTTCTCCATGCATTCGAGTATGGGATCGTACAAGAACATAGTAGCAGCAGTAGTCTAAAACAAAGGAAGAACATTAGAAAGAAGTAACCTCGAATTCGCACTTACATTTGCAAGCATTCTCATGGCGGCATGGAATGCGACCTTCGGTGGCCTCCTTTTCATCTTCTCCCAGCCTTCTGTTGAGGTGAAGCCCTCTATAAATGCAGAACTAAGGCCTGCTTTTTCGGGTAGCTGGCGAAGGAGTGCATGCAGATCAAGGTCCTCATTCTGACTCGAAGGCGCACCCGAAGAAGAAGAGCCCAGCTACTTACCCAAAGGTTCTGGTTCGCCTACTGGGGCTGGGGGAGGAGATGAATTCAAGGGGACATCATCGAAGGCGTTCTTTCTTTTCTTCGAAGTGTCAACCTTCTCTTTCCCCTTAGATGCTGAAGGGGTGCTGTCCAGAGTCTTGGACTAGGATCTTGAGCCTAAAGTGGAGGGAGGAGCTTGCAGTCCACTGCCAATTATTGTCATATCTGTATAACAGTGTTATGGTTATAGGCTGCGAGGTGTAAAATGTCACAATACAAACGAAGAGAGTTTTACCTTCGACTGCTTGAGGTGTTAAAGACGGCTGTTGTTATTGGGAGGTGGTAGGCTATGAAGCTGATTGCTCCTTCGAAGAAGACGTCTCGCCTTTTTCTTTCTTCGAGTTCGAGGTCCCCGAAGTTAGTGGTGTTTTTCGCTTTTTTGAACCTGAAGTTTGTTTTTTCTTTGGACTAGGAGCACTCCTTGGACGGTTTGTAGTCGAAGGCAGGCTCGCACCTTTGGGGAAAAGGCCGGAAGCAATCAAGTTCTCTGTTGTGCCTAGAATCTTCCAGTCAAACTCCACTTCAGGATGCATGTTGATTTTGCTAACTCGAAGAAGTTAATCAGAGTTAAGTGTAGGTCACTCTTCTCTGTTAGCTGCGAGATGAAAACGAATATATTAGAATCAGTAAAGTATAGAACGTGTGAGTATAGTAGGGTGAATACTTACTAACGTGTTGAAAGAATCCATTTTTTGCGTACTCGAAGTGGAAAAAGCCATCTTTCCACTTCCCCATATTATTTCTAACATTTGAAATGGTCTTCGCATTAGAACCACACCATTTACATGCGTAGTAGAAGCCAACATCGGATGGATTTGACTTGAGGCAGTAGAACCATGCGAATTCCTCAGGGGTGAGATTCCTAAGTTATGTTTATGCTATAATATGTATAATCCTACCATATATCTATACGTATTAGGGGTAAATTGAAACGGAACTACACCATAGTAGTCAACTATGGATTGAATGAAAGGGTGAAGAGGTAAGTGGACTCCAGCTCGTATCAGAGCATCGGTGAATGTGGCGTATTTAAGTAGATGAGTGTTGGGACAATTGAATTCTGTTGGTGTATTGCTAATTCCGGATTGAGGTTATATTATTTCTTTAACTTCTCGATCTTCGCCCATGTGCAGTTAGATTTGATATTGCCACAGGACCACTGTCCTTCAATATATTAGAAGCCGGTAGAGTACTCTGGTGCATCTCTAACGTGTTGAGAACGTTGGTCTTCAGTAAGATCTCCTATGCGAGGACTACTTTGCCTAACTCCAATTATTTCTACTTTGGGCCTTTGTTCTACGTAGTCTTCGAGGTCTATAGAGCTAATGCTCGTATCAGAGAATGACGATTCACTAGAGAACGTATTTCCTTCTGTAACTTCCTCTCTACTAGACATCTGAAAAATAAATATAGACGATATTTAATCCAATGTGAGCATTGATCTACACGTAAATTTATGAAATATTTATAAATTAACCTAAGTGCGAACTAGAAATAGGCGTGCTAGTTTGTCAATTGTTGCAAGTACACTTGCTATATGCGAGTAATTTGGGGCTACAAACCTTAGAATTACGCTGACAACAAGATATTCATCCATCTCAGATCTGATCGACTTCTTTTAAGTCAATCTGTGGATTCGTCTATCCTAAAGGTTCGGACAGATTCTCAGATTCGTCAGTCGATTCGTCGAATTTATGTCTATTGCTCGACCTGAACTAAATATAGGATCCTAAATTTAGTTTTAAGGTTATCAATCTAAGGGCCTGAAGGTTAGTAAACCTCAGGTTCTCCTATGGGTTTTATTTAATATTTTACATATCCAAATCTTTTTTTTAACATGGAGCTGAGTCAAATTCACGATTCTGGGTAAATGGTGTCAATACGGTAAACCGTTAAATTTATAGTATGTTCCGTTTAGAAAAGAAAAAGGTCAGGGACAGTGTTAATTCGAGTTTTCATGCAAGAAATTTTATGATGGTCTATGCTTCTGAAAATTCCAAAAAAAAAAAAATGGTGGCGAAAAGAGGAGACTAACCTTCTGTGAAGTTTTGAAAAGGTTCTTAAAAATCAGAGAGTCTGCTCAAAAAAAGCCGGAGGCTTGAACGACGAAGAAGAAGACCCTTGAGGCTTGTTGGAAGAGATTCTTGGGTTTTGTGGAGGAAGGTTTAAAATCTGAGAATTTCTGAGAGTTAGAAAGTTTTGAAAATGTCAATGGGAGGAAGAAGATGAAGGAATTTGTCTTTATATATCTTGAGATTTGATAAATCTCAGCCGTAGGATAGGAAATTAAAATTTTGAGATTTATGGCCGAGATTCACGCTTAAATGAATTTAATATTCGAAATGCGAACAGTTTTAATTTGAAACGACGGTTGATGTCATTATCATCATCATACTTACTCGAGAAGCAGAAGAGTCTCGTTGAGCCCCATTAAATTCAGAGGCATGAACGACACGTGTATCTATCCTGACAGAAGTATGGATATGCATGATTTTGAGGAGATATGATTCGAGATTTTGTCTCTCGACTTCATAATGAGCTCATAACGTCGCATTTTTAAGATCGCATTTATCAGAGAAGAAAGCTCTATTTAGCCCTAAAGAACTAGTGGAGCTGGGGGCAATTGTTGTGCGATCAAAAATCTATATCATTGGTCAACAATTGAGTTGAACGCGTCAGGTCGCATATGAGTTTTTTATATCGAAGTGCGACCTCTTCCGAAAGAGTCAAGTGCGATCAGCATAAAAAAGAAACTAGATCAAAGCTTCTCTAAAACAAGCAGCCTGCGAAGAAAAAGAAACAAGTCTTCGGGTAGAGATCGTGCAATTAATTCCATTTAAGTTATTACCCAATTGTATTGCTACTAAAATTATATTTTCTGATTATGTACTTACCTAATTGTATAATTAGGAAACATTAAGCTACCATCACCTATATAAAAGGAGCTCAGTCTCATTGTAAGACACGACATAATTACTTCACTAAATATTCTCTCTGTAATTCTCTACTCTCTCCTTTCTGATATTTTCATGTAAAATACGAAACTTTGCGTCATAATATATATATAGAGTAAAACTTCGATAAATGAATATTCGATAAGTTAATAATCTCGGTTAAATAATAAAATTTTTTGGTCCTAACTCAGGCCAATGTATTAAATTAATATTCTCGTTAAGTGCATATATAAGATAATAATTTTTTTTTTAGTTCTTTTATAGCCCATCGAATGTAAGGCACTCGTTAACCTCGTAAAAGCGGAAAGTAGAGGAAAATTTAAACTTTCTATTTAGTTCTGAAAACACTTTCGTGATACATCCTTTTTTTACATTACAGAAATATTTACAACCTGTACAATACAAAACATCATTTTACTTCCTTTGAAAACTCCCACAGGGTCAACTATATACATATACGTATCAGAAACACATATAAGTTCTTGGGATGTCTTTCTTCTTCAAAACTGGTATATGAACCGCATTAGAGTGGAATAGCTCAGCCAACCTCATCTGACATCCTAATCATCTGCATCACAAGAACTAAATGAGCAATAGCTCAGTAAATGGAAATCCATGCATGCTTATGAATGTTTTTCACATGAAACTCATTTAGTCTTTGTACCCAATGGGATTAACTAAACTATGCATTTAGATGGATGATATGCTATCATTCTTAAACTAAGGTTCATATAATGTGATCATGGTAGTGGTATT